>JAGFMF010011968.1:459332-529627 GCA_019455555.1 Galemys pyrenaicus | reverse complement strand
CCTCTCCTGCTGTGCCCGCTGCTCCCCTCAGCAGTGTACTTCCGTTGATCTGCCTGTTCTGCTCCCTGCTCTCTGTGGTGATCCTCTCACCCCCCACACTTCTGGCCTGTACCCCAGTGCTTGTATGCATAAATAAATAAATCTTAAAAAAAAAAAAAAGATCATACATTTAGTATTTTTAGGCTATTTTCAATTTTGTCTATTAACCTTTGCCAAATTATTCAAATTTGCCAATTGTCTAAAAAATCGTGTTTAATGAAAAGTTTATAACCATTCAAATTGAATGGTTTAACAAGCTGTGACTATTTTGATATCTCTGGCATTTTAAGGAATGTTCATTTCATCTCTGTGCCAGCTCCCTACTGCTAAGCTGGGAGATAGAACTGAGGCAAAGAAGAGGAAGGATGATGGAGTGCATGTGCGTGTGGAGGTGTGTATGTGTGCACATGACAAGCCAGCCACCCCAGTACAGAAGGAAAGGCTGTGAAGCTCACAGAGGAGGGCCTTTAGCAGCAAAGAGTGAACCTGAGAGCAAAAGGAAGATAAACTGAGAGCAGGAAGAGAATGAGGAGATCAAGTGCCAGGACTCCTAGCTCCCCCTAGTCTCACCAACCTGCCAATCCATCATGTTAAAAATGCTGTGAACCCTATTGCTGACTTTTAGAAAACCATTAAGTCTTGTAAATTTGGCAAATTAGTCTTCCGTGGACTGGGTTTCAGGTGAATTGGCTCTTAGTATATCAGCCTTTGGCACATGGATTTTCTGTGCATTCACCTGTAGCCTAATATTGGTATCATTGTGAGCTAGGGAACAAGGAAACCTGTGGTGAGAAGACGAGGAAGAGAAGAATGAGAAGAAATTTTTCTGGACAGAAATTTTTATTAGTTTTGGCATCTCCTGTCTACTTCCCCCCCCTGGTGTTCATAACTCTTAAGAATAGCATTATCTTCAATCTCCCTCCTCTCTTAATCAGAATTCTCTATCACATAATTCAGTTAATTATTGAGATTTAAAAAAATACATGACACAAGGGTGGATACTCTGCCAGTGTAAGCATACTGATTGTTTCAAAATATTAAACAGTTTGGTACAATCTATTCTTTGTTACCCTCACCTCCCCACCCCCACTAGAACCTTCTGGAACTCCCCGCAATAAACATGGGTCTCTGGGAATTTCTTTCAACCTAAATCTGGTGATAGCTATTGTTAGATATTTGAATAAGTCTCTGCATGTAATTAATCTACTTGTGTGAGTCATTATTCTTTAGCAATTCTAAATATATTTACATGTTTTAAAGAACTTATTTAATAACACAAATGAAAACTGAGGTCCAACTCAAATTAAAGGAAAAAAATTCCACTACCCCAAGGAAAGTACCTTTGCATAGCCCATCTAGTTTCCGTTACATAACCAGTTCTGCCTGAGAGGCCATTGCCAGGGTCACTGCCTCAATGCCATCTAGTTTTTTAAGCTTCTTCATTTTTTCTCTGAATATAAATGACATCTGAGTAAGTACTCTTTTGGTTTTGAGGCATTTTGATTTTCCTACAATGGTTCCCATTGAGTGATAAAGTAGGTTGTCTCCAGGAGGAATGGAAGGTATGACCTCTCTTAGTGTATGTTGTCATTTCCAAGGGATCAAAGACTGAGAGGAGTATTCAAATAGCAAATCTCCCTTTCTCTCTGATTTTTATTTCTACTGTCATCCTCTAAGGGGCGTCCTTTTATTTAATTGTATCTGTGGAAAGGTTGGACTCATCCCTTAAACCTCTTAAGTGCCCTTTCTCATTCCCTTTTGACTCTTAATGAATATTTGGCATCATCTCTTAGTTAGCCATGTACATCCCTAGATGACTAGATGGATTTCTAATTCTCTTTCATTCATTACATATAAATTATAAAATATCCAAAGAGAAATTTGGTATATAAGTGGTTATTTAGTGAGAAAAAAAAGACTTGTTCCTGAGTCTAGTTTCTGCTTAGGACGAGTCTGTCTTCTTGGATTTATAGATCTCGGTAAGTCAGAGTTGCTTCCATTTTGTTAATTCATAAACTCTTTCCATTTTGTATTTTATTTGAGATTTCTGTGTAATGTCTAAGTTTAGCTACAGTGAGTTTCTGCTTTCCCGTACAAGTTGTTTTCATTTTGTGTGCTCTTAGTTACTATCTTCCAGTTCATCTCTCTCCTCATTAGCCTCTCCCTGGTTGCCTAACCTTCCTTACCATGCCCATCAGCACTAACCTTCCTCAAGTCCCCTTATCTGCTGTCCTTAAGACCTTCTAGAGCATCCTTCATTCAAAGCAAATTTACATTTCAAACACCCACATTTACATTAAAAATAGATTGGATGGTTTCTGGGTCTGCTGCAAAAAAAAAAAATATATATATAGTAGGAAAGCAAAACTCTTCACGACTATGCATTTTTAAAATGTCCTCAACATTCAAGAACAAATGTTTCCATTTTTATTAAATATGAGCATATTAGGAAATGTTTGTTTTGTTGTGGGCCAGGAAATGGAAATAAAAAACTGTCTCATACATATAAAAATTAACTTTGTTTCCCACATACCGTTTGGTTGACAAAACTGGTAGCAGCATAAAGAAAGTTGACCATAGGAGTTGTGGCACTCATGAAGTCTAAATATCTCTTTTAAAATCTCTTGTTTCTAAATATGCTAAAGCACTGGTTTCTTAGACCTAACACACTTTAAGCTAGAATATTTGTTTAATATATATTTTACAATTCAAACCATTCTATATGAACATTCTGTAGTTAGTCTGCATGGTCGCCCAGAGGTAAGGACAAGCATTTAAATAGTATCCCTCTTGGGGACAGAGACATACAGACATCTCTGTATAGCTTACATCACATTGTACTCTTATTAGATGTTTGTCTTGTTTGCTCAATATCATTATTATGTATTAAGTGGTTATTCCATTTAACAATTATGATCTTATTTTACCTTCAAGTCTATACCAAAAGGCAGATATCACTAACTTGCCCCAATAAAGCTCAGAAAGATTATGCTGTTCTATGCCTTAATTTATACAGCTAGTAGGTGACAGAGCTGGGATTTTTTTAAAAAAATATTTATTTATTTATATATACAAGAGCTGGTACAGGCCAGAGTACAGGGCGGTGAGAGGACTCACCAGAGACAGAGCAGGGAGCAGAACAGGTAGACTGCTGGGCGGGGAGCAGCGGGTGAGGCAGGAGAGGTCTGCCTGCGCCCTGTGGGTCCCTTCCCTGGCCGGTGGCAGGGATCGAACTCGTGCTGCAGTGGCTGCAGTTTGCTTCATAATGCGTTGCTTAACCCACTGTGCCACCAGGGAGGCCCCAAAGCTTGGATTTGAACCTGTGCCTTTCTATTCCAAAGTCTGCCTTCATAACAGTACAAACTGTATTAGATTCATTAAGGTTCACTCATTGTGGGCCTGCAGTTATTTGTGGAATGAATAGAACATACAAACCTTTTACTTTGGTGTAGCCAGTGTTTATGGGACGCATACTACACATGGGGTTTTCAAAAATCATTCATTTTATAAACATTTATTAAGATCAGATGAAATGCAAATCAAAGTCACAAGATACCACTTTATACCCACTAGGATTACTAAAATAAAAAGACAGACAACAAGTACTGGCAAAGATATAGAAAAATTGGAATACTCAGACAGTGCTGGTAGGAATGTAAAATGGTAAAGTCATTTTGAAAAACAGTCTGTCAATTCCTTAACATGTTAAATATGGAGTTACTATATGACCCAGCAGTTCCACTTCCAAGGGATTGAAAACATCTGTCCACACAAACACATGAACATTAATGTCATAGCAGCATGATTTATAATAGCCAAGAAAGTAAGAACAATCTAAATGTCTATTAGTTGCTGAACAGATAAACAAATGGAATATTATTCAGTCAAAAAGAAATAAAATTCTGATACATGCCACCACACAGATGAATCCTGAAAACATTGTCTTAAGTGAAAGAAGACAAACACAAAAGACCACAATATGTTCCACTTATATAAATTAGCCAAAATAGCCAAATGCATAGAAACATAAAATAGATTCACGGTTGCCAGACTTCAGGGTTGGGGAAGTTAGGAATGACTGCTTAATTGATACAGGGTTTCTTTTTGAGGTTGATGAAAATGTTTTACAATTAAACAGTATTGATGGTTGCATATTTCTGAAGAGGCTAAAAATCACTGAATTAGACACTTTCAAAGAGTGAGTTTTATGTTATATAAAAAGATTACATCTCAATGAAGCTGCTGTTTAAAAAAATGCTATATGCTGGGTGCAAAGATAAAGGAAGACACATGTAGCTTTCCTTTAGAACTTTCCCTTTAACAGGGAGATATAGTTGTAAACAAATCATATTAATGCAATAAGATAAATGTGAAAATAGAGATAAACCAGATTCTGGAAACATAAAACAGATTAAATAACTACCCGCAGCAACTGGGAAATTTCCCATAGGAAACATCTGAGTTGGATTTGGACAGATAAATTCAAAGGGAGTGAGTTCTAGTTCAAGCAACGGAAACACCAAACTTACTCTAAAAGCACAGTAATATGAACAGATTTCAGTTGTTTTCAGAATGGAATTTCCATGCAAATCCATTCACGTAGGCACATAAAAAGTGAGTCAAAGGAAGCCAGAAACTGACTGTAATCAGGTGGAAAAGAGTCTCATATGCCCTGCACAGAAGTTGTATTTTATCCTGCAGTATGGTCTCATCAGGGGCTTATAAGCATATAGTTGATGTGATTAGATTTTTTTTTCCAAAAGATAATCTTTTTAAAAATTTTTTTAATTAGATTTATTTAATTGTATTTGACTCATTTGTAGTTCCCAGGGAGTCCCCACCACCATTTCACCTGTGCACCTCAGACCCTTCTGCTCCTTATGCCCTCATCCCCATCTTTGCCCTCCCCTGCTTCCCCCCCACCTATGATCCTTGGGTTTATCTTTGACCTTTAGATCTTGTTGAGTTTTTTTGTTTGTTTTTGGTTGTAATTGCCCATTTCCTTGAGCTTTCTCTTGCTTTTTTGTTTTCTTCTTTTTAATTTTTTGTTGTAGTTGTTGTTCTTTCACATTCTTCCTAAAAGTGCAGCCATCCGATATTTTTCTCTTGCCTTCTGACTTGTTTCACTGAGTATAATTCCTTCTAGCTCCATCCATGTTTCTATAAATTGCCCTTGTTTATTATTTTTGAATGCTGAATAGTATTCCACTGTGTATATGTACCACATCTTCTTGATCCAGTCATCTAGTCCAAAAGATAATCTTAATGGCAGTGTAGAAAATGTATGGGAGGAAGAAGAGAAACAGGTTCTTGGTGGCTGTGTTATTTGGTGGACAGATTGTCTCTATCTCCCTCCCATCCAGTTTAAGCCTATGGTGAAGGAATTTGCTCTCTCCACTTCTCAGGGTTTTCTCTGCCTGTCCCTGGAGAAGAAGATATTAATCTGATTTTTCAGATCCTGAGAACCTGGTTGGACCACAGTTCAAGACCAGTTGGTCAGTGCGCCCCAGAGGCACATCTCTACTGCACTGTAAGCAGAGTACAAGACACTTGCCCTGTACGCTGTTTCCTCTGCTTGTTTATTTGGGGCCCACGTTGGCAGCCTGCTGCCCTAAAGGGAGCTGGAGTTTTCTAAGAGTACCTGTTTACTCTGCATACAGAGTTTCAGGAGGTTAGAAGTTCTGCAAACAGAACTTCTTCCCAGAATTGACTCCTGCTCTCTGAGGACGTACTGGCTGTGCGCATGTTCTGTACTAACTAGAAAAACTTGTTTCAACAGTAACATTAATTTGTATAAGCATAAACACAATTGTGCGCTATTTTCTTGTTCCTTTGTTCATATCTTTGATAAAAGCTTGGGCTGGGAAAGTGAAAGGCAGAGTTGCTGTCAATGGCACTCTCCCCAGCCTCCCCCTGCTATAAATGCATTTAGACTCTGAGTCTTCCTTAATAGCTGAGAACATCATTGGCTATCCACAGATGGGTTCCATTGTGACCTCAGGTTTTAGCTGATTTTTTAAAAATATACCTTTCACCAAATTTTACTTTGCTGCTATTAATAGTCCAGGCACTTACAGGTCTATTAATAAAGCCAGTTCCTTTTTAGTCATAAGGCTATTTATTACTATATAGATTTGCAGATAGTATTTGGGGCACTGACTCCTAAAAGAGAGATAGTGATAACGTAAGATAAGAAGAAGAATTTCAGACCTTTTAGAAGTAAAATCAACAAAGTGAGACCTGGGTAGAGTGCTGTTTAATAGCAGTATGTGCAGGAAGTGTACAGGGATTTGAAGCAGACATTTGAGAGGAATGCCACACTCAAGGCAGGCAAGTACGTAAGGAAGAACAAACTGAAGTCCTAGAAATAATGCAGTTTAGTCTCGAACTGGAAGTTCCATTACCAGAGGATTTTATAGTTAATTTAGTAATCAGTGAAGAATAGAGAGCTTGTGGTTATAGGAAGGAGTTTGATTTAATGACAGAAGTGAACAGTTTATTCATGACATCTTAAGTTGGAGGAGTGTCTGATCCTCTCAGCTGGTGTCCAGGAGACATTTAGAAGGCAAGCCAAGTTGAGAGCTCAACGGTGACGAATAACTTACCTGTCCATGTCCCATTCTAACAACCTGTGCATTACATCATATAATATGATGCTCTAAGCCTTAATTGTTCTTGTCGAAGGAGAGAACTCACTCAAAAGGCATTTGCCTGCATTGCTTATGATGTCATCTTTAGAAATAATAAAATTTTCTTATTGAACATTTTGTATTTTTAATCAGTGTTAAAACAATCAGAATTGTTTTAATTTGTTTTGCCCAAGAGACAAAGTGGTGCCTTAAGAGTCATTCACATCAAAAATTTATTTAGCTATGTGGAAATGGACATTTTGCAAAGTCTGAAAAATTCAATCATTTCTTTATAGGCAAATTTAAATTAATTTTTCTGGTTAGATAATTAAAGACTTCCTTCTATCGCTCTATATTATATTGCTTATTTACAAATGTTAGTGAAGTCTTTTTAGTTCTGTTCAGGTCATCAATGGACTTTTATTCAGGAGACCAGCAAAATGTCCTAATTATCCATTTGTAACACAGTGATTTTGTTAATTCTATTAAGAACAGGAGACCAATGACATGAGGAAATGATGTTTGCTACCAGAAGTGTCCTTTGATCAAAGTCTATTAAACCCAACACTAGTGATTTTGTTGGTGGTTTGTGCTGTCCTGGAACATCCTGGGGCTTTGAATTGCTTTTTATGAGTTTTTTTTTTTTGAGTTTTTTATGAGTTTTACTGAATTTCCTTTTCCTCTCCTTCAGTTCTAATAGCTGACTTTTAGCCCTATCACCATGGTCAGGGGATTTGGCTCTAAATAACAGTAGTTTACATATGGTAAAAAATAGAGCAGATATATTAAGTCCTTGAACTTTTCAAATGAAAACATGCATTTTGCCACTTTAAGCATTTTACAGTTTTTATTCCTAGTACTTCTGACCAAAAGCAGTAGTACTTCTGACCAAAAGCAGTATTTTTTATTGTTATTCAAAAACACTGTTGAACAAAAGAAAGGAACATAATAATTTAGTGTGAGCTATATAACTGAAGAAGAATATAGCCTGTCTTCTACATGTCTATGGCATAAGCATATTGATTTAACTATTTTTTCAATAAACCTTCTAAAAATTATATTAAGTTTAAATCACTCCTCTTATTTAAAAACACCTATATTTAAGTTCCTCATCATACATTAAAAGGGTCACTTAACATAATTATTTCTTTACAAGGACAAATGGTCATGATGAGTTAGGACACTTGTTAGTGATTTGTTTCTATACTATCTCTCCTAAATCCAGGAAAGTAGTCACAAAAGACAAAACACTTTTTAATCTAGCTATTAAGTAACAAAACTTTACTGCACCATAAAAATATTTTGTCATTTTCTGTTTCTAATTATCTTTGCCACTGGGAAATGCTGATAACATCAATAAAGTCAGTAATTTTTCAAATGTAGACCTGTCAAAACAATATGGGCCAAGCAATTATCAGTATAGCTATTGTCATTTGAGGATTCTGGTCTCTTTGATTAAGACCTGTAAATCTTGCTCCTACAGGGAGTCATGTTCTTGATAAATCTAATATTTTAGAAAACTTGCTTATTGGGGAGCATTTGGCTTACAATTATTTCTCTCCACATTTCTCTCAGATGCATTAATCAATGTAAACACTTCTACTTTTAAAAAAATAATAATTTAGAAGCATCTTATAGGCATAAGAGATTTTACATTTATGTTGAGAGTGTGTGTTTCTATTATGTTTCTCCTGAATGCAAGATTGTAATTACAAAAGACAAAAAAAAACATTTTAGCCTGGTGTTTGCAAAGCTTCTTAAAAGTTACTTGTTCTTTTATTAACCATAGAGACTGAATACCTTCCAAAAAAACAGGAGCAGCTGATAGAGATAAGTCCTTGTCCCTGTTTTAAATTGACTTGTCAGCAAGTGGTATCTTTGTGACTGGCTTGCCATTATAATGCATGTACTTTTCCTCAACTTACCTCATCAGTAGTTTCCCTCTTTTTGACTGTGTGGGCCCTCCATGTCCTTGGCTTGCCTAGGAGAAACTGTTCAAAGTCCAGTTACAGTGACGGCAAATGATTGTCCTGCCTGTATATATGTTTCATTCCATTCCTGTACAGAGTTCCTCTTTTTTGGGATTTACTCTGTTTTTAAAAATTATTATTTGAGAGAAGCCAGAGGAATTCTCATTAAATTTTAAGGGAATTTATGTGTTTGCTCCCCCCTTTAAAGTTAGGTTTATCACTCTCGTGTACATTTACATGTGGACCTTCAGTTTCTCTTTACTTACAGAAAGTTAAGAAAAAATGGAGTAACTCAGATCACATGTACATATTCAGATATTTTATTCTAATCCAGTGACTCTTAACCTTTGTTCGGTCCTAAATCCCTTTGAGATTATGGAGAAAGAAAGAAACTCTCCAAAAAAGGACATCACAATACAGGCATTATTTTAGAGACGCTTTCAAGGGTTTGGCAGGCTCCCTGAAGGCTACACTAGGTCTGGTGAGAGAACTATGGGTCCCAAGGAAAGAACTTGTACTTGGTATTTAAATCTGTAACTGTTGTTTGTTCCCATCCAACACATGTAATTAATTATCTTTAGGATGTGTCAAAGAGATTTTCTCACCTGTTTTTTATCAGGCATCGCAACTAAGTGTCAAACTTCACCACCAACTTCCTGCTTGATGGTTCAGAGGCTGCTGTCAGAAAGCATAACTAATTGTATGAATCAAATTTCTAATTGATTACCTCAAAGGAAGTCTTTTTTCTGGCTAGGCATCTGGCAGCCCTAACTTCAGGGAACTAAGTTAAAAGGTTCATTCCCTGTAAATACATTCATCATTGTCCAAGTTAGTCATCATTACATTAGCTAAAGTTATTGCTACTGATTAACTTGCTCTCCCTTTTTCTAAAATTATAGTTTAAGTGAGTCCTTTGGTTCCTGAAATTATATAAAATCATTTCCTTTCTACTCACCCACTCCTTTTCTGGGTATTATGTGTTAAGGTCTCAATTTATTATTACCCAAGCAGCATGTGGTTTGAAAATAGCACCTGTGCTGATTACCTCCATGCACTGTAAGTATACCCTCCTAGTGGCAGAGCCACACGTCAAATTCTTATTACTGTCAGTCACAGCTAACCTTTACTCAGAATTTCCCAAATGCAAATTTCTAAAATTAATCACTGCTTAAATAGTAAAAGATTTCTTTTAAAAATAATTAAATAGCTTAATTAAAGAGATCAGATGCAAAAGCTAATATTTTAACACACTGAGAATTCCCTTTTGAAAGATGTATTTAGGTTTTGTTTTGTATTGTTGGGGGTTGGTCTTTTTTTAAAAAAAAAATCTTAAATAGTTGTATATTTTGGTGGGGAAGTAAAGACATTAAAATGTTTTTTAAAGAAATTCTAAAATACTATTGTATATTTTGTATACCTTATTGTATATTTTATTCATAGGGCTCTTTTAGTTTCTCCTCTTAAAAAGTATATTTAAAAACATATCAGCAAGAGAGTCATTTGAGAGAGAGAGTAAGGCAGTAAGTTAAAAACAAACTGATTTAGTGAAAGATTCCAAATAATTGTGAAGTCTTTGGACCCCTCCCCTGATCAGTTCCTAGGTCCCAGTTCCCAGCATTATTTCACATAAGAGATTAGAGGATTCCTCTCTTGAGAAATTAACTGAACCAAGGAAAGACTACAGAAAGAAAGGGATACCCCCTAACAATACAAACACCCATGAATCTTCAGTACAATCTCCCGTGTAGGACTTCCAATCTTAGCATCTTAGCATCATTTATTGATTGTTTTTTTTGATTGAAATAACATTTGTTGAAATGAAATAATGACTTACAACATTGTATATGATGTGAAGGTATAGAATCACACCCATCAACAAACCACCCCGTAGTCTTCCACCGTAGTCAATTTTGTCCTCCCCACTTTGCTCTCCCTTATCTCCTTCCTCCTCTGGTAGCCTCAGCTTTACAGTCAGATTTCTAGGGTTCATTTATAGGGTTAAGTATTATCTGACCCTTTGTTTTATTTCCTTATAAATAAGTAACAAGTGTGTAAGTAACATGTATAAGTAACCAGTACAAACAAGTTCAGTATTTATATTTCTCCTGATCTATCTTGCTTAGCATACTCTCCTCCAGTTCCATCCATGTTGTCACTTAAGTCAATATTTCTTTTATAACTGAGTAGTATTCCACTGTGTATATTTCCACACATTCTTTTTTTTATTTATATATATATTTGACATCAATCGTGGTCCCCATTCCCACCACCATTCCGCCAGTGCACTATCACTTCAGTCCCTTGTACTCTTTCTGCCCTCTACCCACTCCCTGCCCGCTCTCCTGTACCACATATTCTTAATTCACTCATCACTCATTGATTGGGCACTTCGGTTGTTTCCATAGCCTAGCTATTGTAATAGTGCTGCAGTGAGTATAGAGTGCATATAGTTCTTGAATTCACATTGTTGCATTGTTCAGGTAAATACCTCAGAGTGGAATTGCTGTATCATGTGGTAGGTGCATTTTTAATATTTTGAGAAATATCTATACTGTTTTTCATAGGTGCTCAACCAGTCTATATTCCCTGTAATGGTGCACATGTGTTCCTTTTTCTCCACATCCTCTCCAATACTTGTTTCTGATCTTTTTGATAAAGGCCATTCTTGCAGCTGTGAGGTGGTATCTTGTGGTTTATCTTTCCCAATTTGTATTCCTTGTATATCTTTCTCTTGACTAATTGCTCTAGTTAGTAATGAGAGTGGATATCCTTGTATTTATCAGATCTTAATGAAAAAGCTTTCAGTTTATCACTCTTGAGAATGATATTGGCTGAACATTTGTCATATATGGCCTTTTTATATTGATATATGTCCATATCTATCCCCATTTTTGGGATCTTTTACTGTAAATAGAAGTTGAATCTTATCAAATGTATTTTCCACATCTCTTATTATGAGATGTGATTTTTCTCTTTCCTGTTGTTGGTGTGGTTAATTATACTGATTGATTTTCAGATATTGAACCATACTATGTCCCTAAAGTAAATCCAATTGGTTATGGTTAATGATCTTTTTCATGCATTGTCTAATTTCGTTTATTAAGGTTTAGTTGAAGATTTATGCATCTATGTTCATCAGGGAAATTAGTCCATAGGTTTTTTTTGTTGTTGTTGTTGGTTTTTTTTGAGGGAGCGGGATTTGTGTCTGTTCTGTTTTGTCTGGTTTTGGTATCTGGGTAAGGTTGTCCTCATAAAATGTGTTTTGAAGTATCCCCTCTTTTTCAGTTCTTTTTTTTTTTTTTTTTTTGCAAGAGTTTAAGGATAGGTATTAGTTGATCTTCGAAGGTTTAATAGAACTTGGCATGGCAACAAAGGGGTAGTGGACCAGTGGTATATAATGAAGAGATATATGTCCATATATGTCTACTCTTGTGGTGGGTGTGTTATGGTAATGTACATCTGAGGAGATATGAACTTATGCATAAGAATATTATAAAGTGCTTTAAACCAGTGCTACCTGAATAATTAAAAAAGAGAGAAAGGAAGAAAACTAAGAGGAAGGGACTATCAAAATCCCACAAGCCCTCTTTGCTTGTAACCCATATATACATTTTCTTTAAATATTTAATTATATTTGTTTTCTTGTTACTTTTCTAAGAATCAGACTCCATTAGTCTGTTAATCAGTCTGCTTTCTTCCACCCTTTTCTTAGTAGTTCTCTTGTCCGTTGTTTTATTTATTTATTTATTTAAAGATTTTTTTTTTCTTTATTTTTATTTATGTATGCAAGAGCTAGGGTGTAGGCCAGAGATGCGTGTGGTTGAGAGGATTCACCAGAGACAGAGTGGGGAGCAGAACAGGTGTCTCTACTGAAGTACACTGCTGAAGGGAGCAGCAGGTGAGACAGGAGACGTCTGCTGCACCATGTGTATTGGTTCCCTGGCTGGGGATTGTACTCATGCTGTAGTGACTGCCTGCGATAGCTTGATAGTGCTGAGACTTAACCCCTTGCACCACCAGGGAGTCCTCCTTGTCTATTGTGTTAAAAATCTTGTCTCATAGTAAATTATTTCATTCTTTTTTATCTAAATTCTGTATCTTCCATAATTAATTATGTAATTTTCGTAGTGTATGGAAATATGGAAATGAGGGTCATACAAAATAAAAGTTGTACATTACTGGGGAGAGAGAACTTATTTACTGTTTGCATGCAAAGTTAATTTTGCCCAAATGGGAACAGTCTAATCTACTTTCACCCCTTCTCCCTTTCCCACTTCTCTCTTCTTCTTTTTTCAGAATTTAAAAAGCCATGATAACACATAAACATAACATTTGTCATTTAAACCATTTTAAGTGAAAATTCAGTGATATTAATTGAATTCACAATGGTGTACAACCATCACTACTGTTCGCAAGAACTTTTTCTTAACCCAATCAGCGATTCTTTAACCATTTAGCAATAGCTCTTATTTCTTTTTCCTCCAACTTTCAATAACTACTAATATTTCTGTCTCTATGAATTTGCTAAATCTTTTTTTTTCATGCAGCATTACTAAGTACAAATAAGGTTTACTATGTAAAATATCTTTTCACAGTATATAGTATTTTGCTATTATCTACAGTATCTGTCTTTGTTATCTATTGCTACATAACACATTACCTCAAATAACTACAGTCCTGTGTTATTTCTGATAGTTTCTGTGTGTAAGGAATTCAAGAATGGTTTAATTGGAGGTATTGTCTCTGCTCTATGATGACTAGAACTTTTGCTGAAGACCCCAAGGTTGCAAGTTGGAAATATTTTAAGGCTTGTTCACTCACATGTCTGGCAGTCGACGCTGGCTGTCACCTGGGGCTTCTCTGGGCTGTCACCTTGAACACCCATACATGGGTTTCTCTTTGTGGCATGGTCTTCTTCACAACATGGCAAGCATCACAAGAGAGAAAAGGGAGCCAGAAGTTTCAGGAGCTAGATAGAAATCGTAGTGTCTTCAATGACTTAGCGTCAGAATTTACACATCCCTTCCAGTGTATTCTGTTGGTTGAGGTAGTTACAGGTGTCCAACCAGGTTCAAGGGAGAGGAACACAGACTTACCCCTAAATGGAAGTATATAAATGTCACATAGTGAGAACAGCATGTGAAACTGAGTGAGAAGTAATATGGCAATCTTTGGATATGCTCATGTCTGCCAGTGTGTGTCCACCTCATGCCCAATTTAGGTCCTACTAGGATTTCTCAAAAATTCACTCCTTTAATTTGTTGTAACTACTAGATAATCAGTTAAGTCTATAAGTAACCTACTTTGTCTAATTAGGAGGTTGAAATTTACACATTGAAAAGTATGATATATGATATGGCTAGTCTTAGAAAAGAGAAATATATTTCTTGAAAGCCAGATAGTTATTAAAATGTGTCTGTTAACCTATCCTAATTAATAACTTTCATGCCCTTTGGAAAATGCTCCTTGGTCAAGAAAACATTTTAATATGAAAAACATACTGTTTATAGACATTATGTTTATAGTTTGTTTGAAAACATTTTTCTGGATCCTTGACTGACAAATATTTTAACACATAATTTCCTTATTTTCCTGACACTCATCTAGAGCAGATAGTTTATGTAGTATATGTATTTATAACATAACTTCTCTGAAACTTCGAGGTCATATCTGAAATATGAGAGAAACATGAGGATTAAATGACTTAATGTATGTAAAGTGCTCAACATATTTTCAGTGCTAAAAATGAAGCTAAACACAGGAAGTATATGAATATGTTAATAGTATTCTGCATATATGTATATATGATGAATTGTAGCATAATAGAATTCGTTTCCAAAAGGTATTAAAGGAATATGGTTAATGAAAGTATTTTCTTAAGCTGTTTCATTTAAGAAGAACATAATAGATTGCCTCTTAATTTGATAACTGTTTGTTTTTCCTAGTTTGAAAAAGAAAAACAGCGTGACATTCGATCATTCTTTTTACCAAAATCTAAGAAAAGACAGTTGGTGTCCTCCTGTGATGAATCAAGTTTATTCCAGAAGAAAAATACCATAGCACCTGAAAAAGTACCTACAAAAGATTTCATTGATCGTGAAGACAATTTAGAACCTGAAGCTAAAAGATCGAAATTGGTCACTACCAATGACCCTTGCAGTTTCCCTGAGAAGACTTCCTGGCTCAAGCAAACCAACACCCACCTCATGCAGGGAGTCCATGAGGCCAAGGCCCAGGCAACCACCCCACCCCTTCCTGGAGAGGGCTGGCAGTGTGGCTTCTGCACCTATATCAATAATTCAATGCTGCCTTATTGTGAAATGTGTGAGATGCCTCAAGGCAGTGCTGGTGAGTCCTTGGTGGGGAGCGGGGAAAGGGGCTGGCAGTGGTGTCTTTAAATAACCTGTGCTTTTAGAGACAACTGCTGTTATCCAAGGTTAATGTGACTCGGCACTAGCTTTAGCTTTTAAGCTAGAGTAAGAACTTCACATAGTGGAGACTGAATTTATCCCCCTGTGGAATGTGAAAAACTCCCAGTTCTGTCAAAAATGTATATCCCCAAGTGTCTGTGACATGGCGTTAATTTGGCACAAATGGACATTTCTGATTAATGCCAGCAGGATGTGAATTCAGTGGGCAGGAGTAGAAACTCTGTTGCTATGGCAGCAAATATGCCTTATACTCATAGACCTGCTGTTTTCTCTCCTCTGTAGATAATACTTGGTTTTAAAGAAATTATAGATTATTTTTGTTTAAATAGCAAAATAATCCAGTGAAGCTTCTTTGTCTAGTAAAATGCACACTGTGCCATGTTTCTTGCAAGACAAACCATAATAGTTCCTCTAAAAATCTTCTTTAAATAACTAATTTGATAGGTTTTATGAGTTTATAATGCCAATGATTATTTTAAGAAAGGGATCTCTAGTATTCCTTTTTGTTTCCAACTTTAAAAACCAATTTTATGGTAACCAAAAATGCCAAGTTGACAGTTTGAGAAATTGGGAGAGATTTTTATCATTTACAATAATTGTACACATCTACTTTTCCATTTTATGTGAATTCTTCAGAGTATTGACATTAACAAAGACTTGGCTAAGATATGAGTTCTGATGCTGCAATTCTTTCCTGTCTGTCTTGCTTTTCTCTTGTTTTTGAACTGAAAGAAAATGTAATCAGTAATTGAGTCTTTCTTCTTTCATTTCTCGGTGCTCCTACCAAAACTGACAAGTCCACCATCTGGATGGTTATATTTGTAATGTGGACACCTGTTGTCTATGAACTAAATTGGAACCACAAGTTTATTCCATATAGTATCTTTCATAATTTGCATTATCTCAACTGCAAATAGGCAATAAAAATAAAATATTTCGTGACTACAAAATAATGTCAGCTCACATTAAGTATATAGTTTGAGCAATTTATACAACAAAAATCATAGTTTAATAGGGCTTTATAGTTGTGGTTTTTCTTTGTGTTCCCAAGAACAGCAATAGTTTCTAGACTCATGATTTACTAAGCAGACTGTGAAGCAGTCTAAAAAAACAAAACATCTTTTGTGAATATGAAACAGTCTAAGAAAAATATATATTCTAAGTAATAGTGATATTACTATATTAAAAAGTTGTACTTACTAGATTAACATTACTACAGTTTGGCATAATGATTTCTAACCTTGATTTGGATGCACACTAAAAGTATTAAAAAGCAAAATTCTAGTTCATTTAAATTTTTAAATGAGTGCCTTCTTTAAAACATTGTGGAAAGGGTGAAATCCAATAAAACTAAAGGAACAATATTAATATAATACTATGCTTTAAAGATTGCTCATGCAGTCTCTAGTACATTAGATAAATTTAGTGTAGTATACCTTGCGCATGAATATTTGTCAATAGGTAACACTTCTTTTGTGCTCTGTCCTTAATATATAAAGTTTATATATTATATATATCGTACAACTCTTATACACAAGTTTATATCTCTCACTGGAATCCTAGCTTGGACATACCAAGTGGCCTGTGTAACATGTCCACCTGGATGTCTAAGGAACTCCTTACCCTTAACATGGCCAAAGTGGAACTCTCAATTCCCCATCACCACATCTTCTCTTTCCCAATCTTCCCTACATCATCCTTGATTCCTCTCTTTCCTCCCACACTTTATACATCAGATTCTGTTGGTACAATCTCCAAATTATATCTTGATGCCAGTTGCTTTCTTATTATTGCTACCATCCAATGGAAGTCACCATCATCTCTCCCTAGATTTCTGTAGCTTCCCCATTAATCTCCACCCTGTGATCCTTCTCTGCACAGCCTCCAGAGTGATCCTTTAAAAACTTAGGTAATTTTTATTCCACCTCTTGGAACTCTCTAATGGCTTCCAGTTGTATTTGGGATCCAATCCGGAATTCAGACCTTGGTGTCAGGCTTCCCAAGATTCTGCAACAGCTTTCAACTCTAAAGGACTCCGCTGAGATATTGTCCTGGTGGCTATTGCAGCCCTCCCATTCGCCTTACTCACAAAACCTGTTTCATCCTCTTTATTTGAAATGATCCTATTTTTTGGTTGTTATTATTTGTTTATCTGCTGATATTCTATCTCTGAAACTTAGAATTGAATTTCTAGGAAGCAGGAACTGATGTGGCTCATTCCTTGCTGCCTTTCCAGCACCTAGAATAATCCTCTCCAGCACCTAGAATAATCCTTTGGCATTTACATACTTCAATAAGAATTTCCAAAAAGTGGAAAAAAATTAGTTAACTTTATTGTTTTTGTGAGACTGAGTTGTGACTTTTTTTACTGGGCTTGGAGTAAATGATGACTTTATCTAAATTTAAGTATAAATTGTTTGATTTTAATAATTCTGCAACTAGATAACCTCAGCCATACCTGGAATAAAAACAAAAAGGAGAAAGAGGATTCCCAGGATGACTCTTCCAAAGACATTCAGATTAGTTCTAACTGTGAAAAACAAGTCCTCGCACAGTCAGAACCTCAACTGTTGGTTGAGAACAAGGAAGAAATGCCAGAAATAGAAAGGGAAGATGGACTCAGGCCCCAGACAGGTGACGGTAAGTCTTGTTTTCATTTCCAATGTCCAAATAATATCTACAACTTAAACATAATTCTATTAGTGGATTTGTGATTACTACCTTATCCCAGGTTCTTTGTATTGCTTTTATATTTAAAATACCAACAGTTTGTACCTCACATAAATGCCAGGTGGCTAGAAGAGCAGAGTTACTGGCATTCACACGTTAGACAGAGAACAAAACCATGCAAAGCTACTTGGGCCACCCCTAGGCCTATGGCCATTCACATAGTGAGAGGGTTGTTGATACTTGGGAGATTCTTTTAGACAAGTAGGAAAATTGACAGATTATTAACAGCCACTTTACGAATTTATCCATTATACATGATTTTTAATAGCTACAATTAATTGATATATTTTAATTTAGGGTTATAGTTTTTTTTTAAAAAAGTATATTTAAGGGGCCTCCCTGGTGGTGCAGTGGGTTAAGCAACGTAATATGAAGCAAACCCAGCCACTGCAGCATGAATTCGATCCCTGCTGCCGGCCAGGAAGGAGACCCACATGGCGCGGCAGACCTCTCCTGCTGTGCCCGCTGCTCCCCTCAGCAGTGTACTTCAATTGATCTGCCTGTTCTGCTCCCCGCTTTCTGTGGTGAATCTTCTCACCCCCACCCCCGCCACACCTCTGGCCTGTACCCCAGTGCTTGTATGCATAAATAAATAAATCTTTAAAAAAAAAAAAGAAAGAATATTTAAGGAGCATAATTTCAAGACTATATGAATCAGACTATACATAGAACCAAGCATGTAATGTTTTGGAATTATTTACTTCCTGTTGATTCCACTCACTATTTAAAACTGTGTTGCTTGTGTAATACTAATTTGTATGTTGTATATATATCACTGTCTCAACAGAACAGCTCAACAAGGACTGTTAGCAATTTTAGGTTATTTTGCCTTTTACTCACTTAGTGACAATAGTAACCCCCAGATTGATGTTCTCATTTTAACAACCCCAAAATTGTTGGATAAGACTGTTGAAGTTTTTCTCTTCAATTAGATGCTATTAAATATATAGTCATATTCATAGCTTTAAAATGAAATTAAGAATTTCTGAGCTCAGGGCCTCCCTGGTTGTGCAAGGATTTAGGTCTCAGCTCTGTGAAGCTATCAGCAGCCACTGCAGCACAAGTTCAATGCCCGGCCAGGAGTTAACCCCCATGGCACAGCAGACCTTTCCTGTCTCACCCGCTTCTCCCCTCAGCAGTGTATCTCAATCAGTCTGCCTATTCTGTTCCCCACTCTGTCACTGGTGAATCCTCTCACCCTCCCACACCTCTGGCCTGCACCCCAGCTCTTATATGTATAAATAAATAAATCTTTAAAAAAAAAAAGAATTTCTGAGCTCAAGATCCTCCTTTCTTCTTCCCTCAGGTTTTCCTTCCGTCTAATTCCTCAAGGTTTTATCAAAATATCCAAACATCTGGAAATAGATATTGTTTAGATCTGTTAATTTTAACAGCCTTTAAGTAGTGAGTATAGACTCAAATAGCCTCAAGTTTCTTTGTTCCCAACACCTGAAGTTCTGATGAAGCTCTTGTTATGACAGAATGTGGCACAAAAGACTAACCATCGGACTGGGAATCAATAGCTGGCAATTATCATTAGTTGGGTCATGAATGTCTTCCTCTATGACAGGGAAATACTGGCTTGTAAATGTTTTTGGCCCCTTGATGAAGACATACGTTAGCTTTATTTAAAAATACTTTTCAAATCTCACTAGACTTTTAGAAATTCTATTTGCCAGTGAAATTCTATTTCCAGATAATGTCAGTATTCCCCCTGTGCCTACCCTGTCTTCCTTGTTTAACTTCTCAGATCACTGGGCCAAGAACTCCACACAGGCAATATGCTTCCAATCTTTTTTTTTTTTTAAGATTTATTTATTTATGCATACAGGAGCTGGGGTACAGGCTAGAGATGCGGTGGGTGAGAGGAGTCACCAGAGACAGAGTAGGGAGTAGAACAGGCAGATCTAATGAAATACACTGCTGAGGGGAGCAACAGGCAAGACAGGAGAGGTCTGCCATGCCGTGAGGATCATCTCCCTGTCCAGGGATTGAACTCGTGCTGCAGTGGCTGTAGTTGCTTCATAGTGCTGCCCCTTAACCCCTTGAGCCACCAGGGAGGCCCCGATAGGCTTTCAACCTCCTTAGTAACATGGGCTTCCATGAAAAAGAATAGAAAGCTAGAGGAAAAAAACTACATGAAATGTTTATCTACCCACATATGCTCTTTAGAAACAGAGTGGCATGTCCTTCACTGCAACATTAGTTTTGTTCTAAATGGAATTCTAGGGGTCCAGGAAGGATGACTGTATATTCAAAAGATACATCATGTTCACTTTCAAACCTTTAAATTATACTTCCTGGAAACACTGCAAAGAGAAATATATTCTCCATTCTAGCTCCTTGAACACCAAGAATATCAACTGATTTGGAATTGTTCTTTTCCTACTCTTTATCAAAGACGACTTTTGATCTATAAACATTAATACATTAACCTTAGTTCTTCAAATCAAATTATGTAGAGATTTTTCAGATGCATTTATTTCATTTATACTAAGAAGATAAAAGCTCTGCCAATTAAAATATGACACAATACCTTACCATAGCCCAAACTAGGACATACCACCCTCTGTTGCTTTGATATTCCTTTCATTTGTTCTGAGAGATTTGGCATTTTCTACTGTCTTCACTTGCTTTGGTTGGCATGTAACAGGCAATCCTTTTGCACATCACAGTATCCAAATGTAAGACAGCTACTTCTGTTTGCAGGAATCTCCTTTTCTTAGGTCCCATGAAGTACTCAGTTATTCCTTTGCAAGAATATAAGAAATGTTGGTTATTCCTCCAGTGACACCTACTCATTTCTTCAAAATCAAATTTATACTCTCTTACTTTGTATCCAAGTTCTAAGTTTTTTGGTAGACATGACAACCTTTCATTTCAGTATCAAATCGAAAGTGAAACATTTTGAAGACATATTCAATTAAACCCAATATACAGAATAATGGCACTGCATACACCTCAAGTGTAGTGTCAGGTGACTTGCACGTATTCAGGCAGTGACAGCTTCTTCACAACCACCTGGCCAACCGTGACTGTAGAATGCCACGACTCCTGGCTGTAAGGCATGCCGTTGTAGAGATGTGAAACTGTGGGGGAAATGAACATTTTTGATTTTATGAAACATGAGAATATTCCATAAACCGAATTTTCAAAGTGACCAGTGCTTTGATTAGAAAAAGGAGTCTATAATAACATTGTCAAGGAGAATGGCAAGCCAATCCTAAAGTTCTAGATCTTGGAAAGTACTTTAAAAGGTCACTCAGGAACTGTAGCACTAGTGGTGCTTCTCTCTAGTGGTGTGAGCTGGGCAAGTTAATACTCTTCAGCTTCCTCCTCTGTAAAATGCACTACTTATTTCTGAGAGGTGTTTGTAAATGAAATCAGAACAGTGCCTGGCACGCTATAAGTGCTTGATAAATGATAACTATAGTTATTATTTAGCTCTTTCCTGCAGTATTGGGTCTGATAAAGGAATAAATAAAAAGAGGTTAACAAAAGGAACTGCCCACTCCTCTGCATTTGTGCCTGTGAGGCACCAGCCCATCTGGATTCAGGCATTGAGTAGCCCCTCATGGAGCTGTACTGCTGCTTCTAATCAAAATTATGCTCATTCATTCTCAACTTAAATCCACTCTAGCAAAGGTCTATATTCTAGATTCCTTTAAGACTGATAACAGTTCTTGGTGGCAGTCAGTTCTCCCTTTATGCCTAACTCGTATCTTATCAGTTTAATTCTGAGATTCCTTTTTATTGGGCCATTAGAAAAGTGCATAGCAACTAAAGACCATATAAACACACATGCCTGTAGGTGGCCTGCCTGCCTTGTTTTACTTCAAGCTCAGACACATGTTCTCTGTCAAATTTGTTCATATATTTGATATATTTTGCCATTTCATTATTCTAACCCCAAAAGATTAAACTATATTGGTTAGAGGATATTTATGCCTCAGTTTCTCTTTTATCTTCTTTATTAGAACAGTCGAAGAGTTCAGACCCTTTGCCAGTGTATGACATCTTAATGTTTTGTGCAAGCAAGAATACTGACCGGATTCACCTCTATACCAAGGTGAGCCATCTTGTGGAGTCTGTAACTTGAAACATGTAAAATCCTCCCTCTTTTCATGTGTCAATGAAGGTATTTAGTTTTATTAACAATGAGGTGGCATCTAAAATTCTCAAATTCCTGGTTTAACTCTAAAGACGGAAACAGTATAGTACTTAAGGGTATGGGCTTCAGGGCCAGACTGGCTCAGCTCCTATCTGTTACTAATGGTAGAACCTCGAAGTCATCACTTGACCGCTCTGTGCCTCAGTTTTCGCAGCTGCAAAATGGAGAGGAGTTGGTACAAGGATAAAATGAAGTCATTCCCATAAAGCACTTAGCACAGTGCCAGGACATAATAGTCTCAGTAAGTGTTAGATTCTGCCCTGGAGCCACAGAGACAACGCCCCTTCTGTGTCAAGTGAACTTTAGGAAGATTTAATGTGCTTGCTCAAATCCCTGCCTTACGCTAGATTAGTGGCTCTCAAACCTATTAGTCTTAAGACTTCTCTGCACTTTTTAAAATGTGTTAGAATTTTAGAACCTCAAATGCTTTTGTCAACACTTAACTGTTTTTGAAATTAAAATGGAAACACTTAAAAGTACTCATTGACTGAAGAATAGCAATAATAAAACCACTGCATATTTATGTAAACAACATAATTTTATGAAAAAGGATTATATTTTTAAGACAATAATAATATTTAATAGAAGGGTGGTACTGCTTTACATTTTTCCCAATTTAACAAGAGGGCAGTAAGATTCTCTTACCTGCCTGTGCATGGAAAATGTCATTACACATTTGTTCAAGAATGAGAGTAAAAAAGGCAATGTCTTGCTATTGTTACACAAACACTTATGAAACCCTTTGGATCACCTGAAAATGTCTCAGGGATTGTATGTGAATCTTTGACTTAGGTAAACTGTTGTATTTGAGAAAAATTTGCTGAGATTATGAATACTTTTGTTGTATCTACACTTTAAATTTCTAATCTAAGTAAAATAAAATACTATTTTAGCCTCCCAAACTCACGAGCAATTCCATTGAAAGAATGCCTTTTTATTTTTTTAAATTAGATTTATTTGATTATATTTGACATCATTTGTGTTCCCCAGGGAGTTCCCACCACCATTCCACCTATGTGCCTTCACCTCCTTCTATCCTCATCCCCATCTATGCCCTCCCATTTCTCCTCTCACCCCATAGTCCCTTTAGTTTATTTTTGACCTTTTAGTCTTGTTGAGTTTTTTTTCTAATTTATTTATTTATCACACAAGAGCTAGGGTACAGGCCAGAGTTGAGGGAGGTGAGAGGATTCACCAGACAGAAACACACTGCCGAGGGCAGCAGCGGGCGAGGCAGGAGAGGTCTGCCACGCCATGTGGGTCTCCTCCCTGGTCGGCAGCAGGGATTGAACTCATGCTGCAGTGGCTGCGGTTTGCTTCATCGTGCGTTGCTTAACCCACTGCGCCACCAGGGAGGCCCAGGTCTTGTTGAGTTTTTTTTGTTGTTGTTGTTTGTTTGTAATTGCCCATTTCCTTGAGCTTACTCTTCTTCTTTTTTTTTTTTTTGTAGTTGTTGCTCTTTCACATTCCTCCCAAAAGTGAAGCCATCTGATATTTTTCTCTTGCCTTCTGACTTGTTTCACTGAATATAATTCCTTCTATCTCCATCCATGTTTCTATATATGGCCCTAGTTTATCATTTTTGATTGCTGAATAGTATTCCATTGTGTATATGTACATCTTCTTGATCCAGTTATCTACTTTTGGGCATTTGGGTTGTTTTTAGGTCTTACCAATTACAAATAGTGCTGCAATAAACATAGGAGTACAGGTGCTCTTTTGGATTGGTATTTTTGTGTCTTTTGGGTAGATGCCTAGGAGTGGGATTGCTGGATCATAAGGTAGTTCCATCTCTAGTAGACTGAGGAACCTCCATACGACCTTCCATAGTGGTTGGGTTAACTTGCAAGGAATGCCTTTTTAAAGATAATTTAGATTGGAGCTGCTCAGTCTCAGATGCAGGTTTTCTACTAAATCACGTAAGGTACATCTAGATGCTGTTCTGTGTCATGATCTTCCTAACTAAAGATTAGAAGAGATTGCCAGAAGGTTAGGATGGCTGGAATGGTGAAAACCAGACTCCCTGAGCAGCCACCATTATGGGACCACAGACAAGAAACTCTAAGAGTGCAAGCAGGTGGTCATAACCAGCACTCCTCTTAAAGGCTTGGATCCCAGTCCACCATGTGGAATCTCCATATAGGATTGGGGAGCCCCAAGGATTCTGCTCCCTCTGCTCATCGAGAGGCAACTCTAGGCCATAACCTCATCCTGCATGTGAGGGGAACTCCAGGCTGAGCTTCTCAGGCTGTCACATGTCAGTGAGGGAGAACCTGGCCTCTGAAGGAAGTACTTGATGGTCAAAAAACCAAGAGATGGACCCAAACAGAGGCACTGCAAGAATTCAGAAGCCCTTAAACTGTAAACTTTACACTCTGTACAGAAAAGTTCTACAACCCAGTTCATCTGATCAGTACTTTTCCCCCTTTGGGTGGACACAGAAGAGAAACTGCAGACTCCTGGTGTGCTTGCTGCCCAGCAGAACACAGGGCCAGCCTCACTGATCCATTTCTGGCCCTGCCTCCCCACCTGTATAGCATGGGCCACCTCACCTTGACTTAATTTTTAATAGCATCAAGTACATTTTTATGATTGTTCTCAATAATTCCATGTGGGGCCTCCATGGTGGCACAGGGGTTAAAGTGTCAGCACTATCAATCAAGCTATCGCCAGCCACTGGGGCATGAGTTTGATCCCTGCCGCATGAGTTTGATCCCTGCCAGGGAGGTGACCCTCATGGCACAGCAGACCTCTCCTGTCTAGCCCGCTGCTCCCCTCAGCAGTGTATTTCAGTCAGCCTTCCAGTTCTTCTCCCCACTCTGTCTGGTGAATCTTTTCACGCCCCCACCCGTCTGGTCTGTACACCAGCTCTTGTGTGCATAAATAAATATTTTTTAAAATTCCATTTTCTTTTATATACAAGATTATTTAGCTTATTTCCTAACTGTTGCACACTAAGAGGATGAAATATGAACAGGTCTTTTCACAGCTGCAGTAGAGTTGAGAAAGAGCTTTCCTTTTGTCTTAGAAGAGCTGAAGTAAAAATCTGAATAAAAACCCTAGTTCACTACCTATAAAATATTTCTCCAAAGCACAATCAGTAAATGCTTCCTCTAAAGAACCATTAGTTTAGCCGGAATCCCATGTCTAGTTCGGAGATATGAATAACAATTACATACCTAAACTTCAAATCAGTAGGTAAAAACTTTTTGCATGTTTTTTCTAGAGTGACTGTGGGAACTGTAATATTTTTTTGACTGAGAGAATTAGAATCTGGGTTAGACTATAGATTTTCTTTAGCAGATGTTCATTTTCAAACCTCACGTTTAACAGACTACACCCGCTACATGCTATTTTTTACCCCAGAGTGAATGCAGTAGAGCCTTCCAGAGGCCCCGGATAACCTGGCTCGCTCTTGCATTCAGTGTCCCTCCATGGTGGCTGCGTGGGGAATCTCATCTGGAATGTGTCACTTCAGTTTATCTTTTAGGACACTGGACACAGTGTGCCATAATGTAATTCTCTGACTTTAAAATAATCACTAGTGCCTACAGACAAAATGGATTAATAATGCCTTCTTAATCTATAATCAGGATGGAAACCACATGAACTGTAATTTCATTCCTTTGGATATAAAATTAGACCTTTGGGAAGATTTACCCGCAAGCTTCCAGCTGAAACAGAATCGCTCCCTGGTAAGAATAGTACTGTGCATTTGTTTTAAATTAAAATTTGTTGAGTAATTTTAATGACCATTTTGAGCTTAATAAAAGCAGAATATTAAAAAAAAATAAAAGCAGAATATTTTGTGGCCTGTTGCAAAGTCAAATCACTGGTTGCATTTTAATAAGTCCAGACAGTGACTATGAATTACCCTGGCACTAAGAATAAATGTGAAATCTTTTTCCTGGGCGAATGATCACACCTAGGGTTGCTGTTTCTGTGGATAGAATCATCCTCGCATCATTTAATTTCTCATTCACAGGATTAGCAACTGTGATATTTGTATCTGACAGAATCACATTTTATCCTTGAAGGTTAAGTTCTAAAAATGCAGATTCTGAGAGTAGGGAGAAGACCCCGTTGGGTGAGTCTTTATTCATTGTTAGGAGCATCAGCATTCAGTTGTAGACCAGGCATCTGTGGGGAAGCCTTCATTCAGATTGTGGCCAACTTACCTTCACTGCTAGGACAGATCAACATGTTGAGGTCAGGCGGGCATCAGGCAGAGTACCACTTTTTACAAGGAAATGCTGATTATGTTTCTGCTTTTTGGGTAGAAACCAAGTACTTCCCATAAGTTGACTACACCTATCTTAAAAGCAAAGGTAGCAGTGGGTTATTTTCTTTGCTGTCCTCTACTCCTGATTTTCAAATGCTCAGAAAATAATCAAGTACATGTAATTGACTAACAAGTTAGCATAATGATAACCCTAATAAAAAAATCCAGATTTATTGATGCCTTTTTTTCCTCTGTGATAATGAGGTAGTCAGGCACAAAGTGATTTCTCAAGTTTTGCTCTGTCATTCTGTCACCCTGCAAGACCTGCTGTTCCCAAGACTAGTTTTGCCAATGCCACTGCTGAGATGTGTTTTTCTAATGGCCAGACTGATCTCATTAGCTTGTTATTGCTGTTGGTCCCCATGTGCGTTAAGGACGATGCTGGTGCCCATAAACATGCCTTTAGAGGATCTTTGGATTGAAAGTGACCTCTGCAGAACTGACCACAGATAGAGCATAATAAAAATATGAAAACTGTTTTAAATTGTGAAACTCAAAAGACTACTGGACAGATATAATAAAACATCAGTTTCAGTTTTCTAATGTTTTAAGTAGCCTCACTTTCAAAGGCAGATTGCTGGTCGATTGTTAACTCTTCTTGCTTTTGGCTAGATACTGAGGTTTGTTCGTGAATGGAGTAGTCTGACTGCCATGAAGCAAAGAATCATCAGGAAGAGCATGCAGCTGTTCTGCAGCCCAACTCTTGCTTTGGAAGAGATTGCAAAACAACAAGCTAAGCAACATTCTACCAAAAGGTATGAGTTGGCTTTCTGTTTTATATGTTGTTGCTTATCATGGGTATTTCTTGAAGGGATCTGAAATATTTTATGTAATTACAAATAATATCTTGTTTCTTTAGGAGAAAATCATACATAAAATGACAGCTTATCTTATAGCAGTTTAATTAGATATTTCACAAATTTGAATCTGCCAGAAAAGATCAGGTTGTCTAGATCTTGTCCAACATGAATCCACTCATCAAGAAAGAGGTCAGAGTCATGGGTTGGTGTGACTTGTGGCCCCCAAGCCTAGAACACTGCTTAACAAGAGGAAAGCATGTTCTAACGTCCATGTTAGAACAGGGGAGCTGGTTCTGTTGGACACATCTCTCTCTGTTAAGGAAGCTCATGCCCATGGTTAGAAATGAAGTAACAGGAAAAACTGTCTCACTATTGCTGAATGTTTCGCCTTCATCATTACCAGTCCCTTTCCAATTTTTGTACACTTATTTCCTTTTCTTGGCCTCATAATCATCTTGGCTTCACTTGGTTTTCCCTTATATGATCACAAATCCCCATTCGCTAGACTCTCTCCTCAGCATGAAGCAAGGATTCTTCGGAAAAACAGTCAGCGTTTTAGAAGAAATTGCAAAGCAACAAAGCAAACAGCGGCATCGATGGAAAAAAAATCCCTTCCTTTAGCTCTTGCTCTCTCTAAGAACCTGTAAGCTTTCTTTATCCTCACTTCCCATCATTTTACAACCTTTTCCTTGCACATGCATGAAAAAAATTCATCCATGGTACGTCAGACTGTGCAGCTGATTAAATAAATTATGTTCCCTACAGTGACACTCTCTTTAGCTGCTTCAAAATGTGGCATATGACATAGTCATATGTGAGAACAAGGAATGATACTTGTGACTGTTACAGGTATAAAATAAGTATTTTAAAGAAAAGGATAGAGACAAATATATGTCTTTGCTATGTTTGATGCAGAACATGTCTGGAAGGATACCTTACAAACACTTACCGGAGGGTTTTCTAGGACAGTGGTCCCATATAGTTCCCCCAGCCCCACCCCAGGGACATTTTTATCTCTCACAATTAAAGGATACAACTGAGTTCCATCTGATGGGAGAGAACTGGGACTGCTGCTTGTCCTACAGAAAACAGGACTGTACCCCAAACATCTGTTTCAAAATGGCCATGGTGTCACTGTCAAGAATTATTGCTCTAGACATAAGATTAAGGAATTTGTAGAGATTGTAGGGATTTACTACTTTATGCCAGAATTACAAACTTGTGTGACTAAAAACAAAGCAGGAATCATAAATGAATGAATGAGGTTGGGTGTAACAAGGAAAAGCATGTGATAGGGAGGTAAATCAGAATCTAAAGTCATTCAGATTTTAAAATAAAAAGTCTTTTGACTAATTGAATTTATTCATAAGCTGTTAGTTTTGGACTCTTGCCTAATTTCTTCTGCACAGGTTAAATTTTTCTCATGGGCATGTAATATTTTATATTAAAAATGCCTTTAAAAATATATTTATACATATCCAAAATATATATATATATTTATACATATCCATAGACACATACCTACATGAAAATATTTATGCCTATTTTATTTTTCTTAATACTTCTTCCAGTCCTTTCCACCTCATCATATTTCTAACTAGTCTTAGTTGAATTCTTGACCTTTTTGCATAATCTTAACTTCCTTCTTAACTGAGTGTACTGCCAATGAGGCCATTCCTAGACGTGTTCCATTGTCTCTTCTCCATCAGATACGGATGACCCTTAAGACACTGCCTGAGAAAGATGACTGGTCAGGTGTAAAAGCAAAACTCATAAAATCAATATAAACCAAAGTCAGACACATGGTATTATTTGTAAAATATGTAGATGATATAGTAAAGATAAAGCACATCTTAACAAGCAGCAGAGTAAGTAATAAAATTTTTATTTTTAAGACCCCTTTGGCAGCAGTTGGAAAATCATATTGAAGGGCAGGACTCAAAGTGGAGAGACAAGTTGTATTAGTTTTCTTTTTCTGTCATAACTAATTACACAGACTCGATAGCCTGAAACATCAGAAATGTATCACCCCACATAAGTCAGAAGTCTGAGTTGGCTCTACTAGTTTCTCTGCTGTAGATTTTATGAGGCTGAAAGCGAGATGTCACCCAAGATGTCAAGATGGGCCTGGAGTGACAGTCCCTGGGAAGAACCTGTTTCCTTATTCATTCAGATTATTGACAGAATTCAGTTCTTGGCAGTGGTAAGACTTAGGTTTCCTTGCTGACGGTCAGTGAGGGCCATCCTTAGCTTCTAGAGATGTCTTTTGGTTTCTAACACATGTGATTTTATATTGCAGGCCAGCAATGATGCATCAGATACTTCTCATGCTTGGAATCTCTCCCTGTTTTTCAGGCTGGTTGATTAGTAATCTTAATTACATCTGCAAAACCCCTTACAGCATTCCCTAACTGTGTGACTGGTTGAATAACAAAGGAACAGGGTACCCTACGGGGATATCTTTAAAATTCTTCCTATTATATAAGTTAAAGGTCTATTCTAGTAGGCTTGGAAAAAATGATGAGGACTTATAATAAAGCATTAGTAATAAAAATGGAGGAAAGTGAATATAGAAAGGAGTTAAGTAAGTAAAGGGACCTTAGTTACTGATTAGAGAGGTCAAGAGTGAGAAATTGGCTTAGCAGAGCTAGGAAAATGAAATCTGTAATCAAGGGGAAGGGGAGAAGGTCACTGTGGTGCTATCAGGAAAGATGCTGATTCTTGTTATAGAACCCCAGTAAGTCTCAGCAAATTGAAGTAACTGTGTGTCGGTGAAAGACAGAGTCTACATGAGAAGTAAACATTGAATGTCTTCCCCCTCCCACTGTCCTACCAGTTTACTCACTAGAGAAACTGAACAGAGACGCACCAGTCTTGGAAACACCAGGCACAGTGGAGATAAAGGAGTGGCATTATATTGGAAACTGCCACTCCATGGGCCATATGCCTTTTTTCACACTGCTTCCAGAATATCTGCAGCTACATTTTACTTCCTAGGAAGGCGATTAGGCGTCATCTCTGAAAAAAATTGGATGGACTCAGAAAAAAGACACAGTAGGTATTGACATACAGGAATTTCCCCCAAAACAATAGTTTGGTCTCCAACTATATTATACTTCTATGAGGTCCAACAGCATGTAGGCCCCATACAAACTCAGAGCTAGCAGTTTTTTAGTGGTTCGCTCTTAAATATGAATGGAAACCAAGATCACCAGCCATTGTTTTGGTTCCTAAGTGAGCTCCCTTTTGTCAGAGGCAGGCCTGATTCAGCTGGCGCCCACTTGGGTTTGGGAGGCCAACTACTGAAGCTTTAGCAATAGCGCATCTCCATAGCAGCTCAGCAATCCAGAGCCCAGATTCCTTGTTGTGGGTCACTTTCCAAGTCATACTCCTTTTTCCTTGCAAAACTTTCCATTCTCCTATCCCCATCCAAGAATTCCTTTTATAGACAACATTCTCTTCCCTATTTGTCAAAATTAGGATTTACCATAATCCTTTTGAAAGTTGGTATATTTACATGAACTTGTTAGTAAACCTCAGTGAAAATTTAAATACTGACAACTCAAAACTACTGTATGTTGGAGAAGTTGTCAATCCCCTGTTTTGAGGCTGATGGATTTGTTTCTTATGGTACCCAAATATTTGTGCTTAAACTTCTTGTAGAAAAATAAGAAGTTGTTTTCATTTCTTAAGTCTCTGAATAGATTTCTCAGCACCTTTTAAAGTTACTTAATTAGGTTTCTAAGCTTTGAAATACTGAATAATACTTGAGGCAATACTTAATATTCCATTGCCCCTCAAAGCTAGGAAGCTTTTGAGTTAACTTGGAAGCCACTGAAATACATCAGCAAAGTGCTTTTGTCAAGGGGATAAAATGGGTGAGAAAAGGGAGAGAACTAGGAACTAGAAGAGCAAATTAAAAAATTACAGAGGAATTCATTGTGAATCTTTTTTGCTTTCAGAGACACAAGTAGATACACAAACATATGAAAAGATAGTCACCTTACTCTTAATAGGAAAAAGATAAATTTAAAGACATAATGTGACAGCTCTATTAGCAGAGTTACTTTTCACCAGTATACCTTGTCCTAGTAAAAGTATAAGCAGGTACTTTCACCATTGCTGGTAGACCTGTAAATTGTTACAAACCCAGAGGAAAGCAATGTGTCAAAATCTGTCCAAATTTAAAGTTCTTTAACCCAGCAATTCTACTTCTGGTAATTTATCCTATATCTACTTCATGATAGAAAATATATTTAGGGATATTAGCTACAACATTATTTGTGATAGCAGAGAATAGAAACAACCTAAATGCCCACTAACCAGAGCTTGGGTAAATACACGTTTTGTTGAAATGGAGTAACATACAACTGTTTTAAAAGAATAGGGCAACTCTATGCTTACTAATATAGAACGATCTCTGACATTTATGTTTAGATTTTTTTTAAAAAGGTGAAGTTAGTGTGTACAATATTGTACGACCAGTGGTTTTTAAAAGTAAAAACATTAAAAGAATGACTACTAGTGATTCTCTTTGGGATGATGAACATGTCCTAGAATTAGGATAGTGATGATGGTGGTACATCTTTATGAATAAACTGTAATGTACTGAATTGAAAACTTTGAAAGGGTAAATTGTATAATATCTGAAACACAGAAATAACAAACCATTTCTGAAAGGATATATTAAGAACTGGCAGTACAGGTAGCTTTTGAAGAGGGGGAAAAGAATGATGAGAATGGAAGACAAATATATTCTTCACCATATTCACTATTATATGCCTTTTGAGTTTTGAAATATATGCAGGTATCATCTAATCAAAAAATTAATCAAATATTTTGTAAATAGGATATCTGTTTATTAAATCTACTTCAGCAACATAACAGCTAATTTCTAAAATTTATCTGCAGTTGTACAGTGCCATTATGGTCTAGCTTTAATTTGATTGTCAAACTACCAGATGAAGAAGTACTTGAAAATAATATGGAGAAATTTATGTTTAAACTAATTTAAAAAAAAAAAAAACTACAATAAGTGTAAACTACCAGGGAAACTGGGCCATGCTAATTAGGAGGAATTAATTGGGTAATTGCATTTCACCTACTTAAATTCCCCTGTCACCTTTAATTGGAATAACTTTCCTCTTTACTTCCAGTCCCTAACCATTGTGTGATTTTGGTAGTGTTGTGTAATAAGGTTCTAAATCCCACATCAAGAGTAACTTTATTTCTATGGAAGATTCCATAAACCCTGTATGGGCTGATAATAATGGAAATAACCTTGAGATTATGGAAGAGGTGACTGAAGCTGGTTAACTAAAAAGAGAATCATTTTACTCAAATACGCTGATATACTATTATACCTGATTAGGGTGATTTGAAGAGCCATGAAGTGGAGGCCAAGAGAGAGATAAAAATGCAGTTAGAGATTTTCTGCACAGCTTGGCAAGCAGTTTGCCGAAAGCTGTCAGTTGTGCGTGTATTCGATCATTTCTTATTCCTACACCCACTCTTTTTCTCCCATCAGTGAGAATTGGCTGAGGGGAGGATATTGAATGACTCTTGAATTTCTTCGAAAAATAAATCTTGAGAAAACTCATTTGAAACAAAGGGATGTGTTTTCCACAGGTGGACACCAATGTAAAAAAGGAAAAAACCCCATTCCCTAACTTTGTAATTGCATGATGAATAGACTCATTTCTTGCTTTTTCTCTTGTTGCTTTTATAAGGAACAGTGTGAATATAAAGAAATGTTAACATAAAGAACATAGAGAAAACTCTTAAAGGAGAAGAGAAAGCTATTTCACATTTTCATTGTTTTAGATATATAACCAAAGAAGATGTTGCTGTGGCCTCGATGGACAAGGTGAAGAATGATGGGGGCCATGTACGTCTGATCACAAGGGAATCCAGGTCACAGCACCCTTCTACAAAGTAAGGTTTTATTTACTAATAGGACACTGTAGATCTAAAATTACTTCTTTAATCTTATGTATTTGTAGTTATACTTTATGTAGGGACTTTACAGGTAACAAAGAATTTTCACTATCTGATAATTCTGCAGTTTTCCTAACAACTGTGTGAGGCACACCAGTAGAGACCATGGGGGGCCTTGCTGGTAGCACAAAGGGTTAAGCACTGCACTATGAAGCATCCAGAGCTTCAGAAGTTCAATCCCCGGCCAGGGAGGTGACCCACATGGTGCAGCAGACCTCTCCTGCCGCGTTTGCTGCTCCCCTCAGCAGTGTATTTAAATCAATCTGCCTGTTCTGTTCCCTGCTCTGTCTCTGGTGGATCCTCTCTGGCCTATACCCCAGTTCTTGTATGTATCAATAAATAAATCCTTTTTTAAAAAAAGGAATTAGAGACAAGGAGAAATTAGAGACCCTGAGAACTGATGCATTAATGACTTGATCCAGGCCACCAGATGCTAGAAGACCCAAGGTCAGATCTGGGTTCTACTCTCCAATCTTGAGCTCTTTCTAGCATAAGAATTTTTTCTTTTGGGCCTTCCTGTTGGCGCAGTGGGTTAAGCAACGCACTATGAAGCAAACCGTAGCCACTGTAGCACGAGTTCGATCCCTGCCGCCAGCCAGGGAGGGGACCCACATGGCATAGCAGACCTCTCCTGCCTCGCCCACCGCTCTCCTCAGCAGTATGTTTCAGTCAGTCTGCCTGTTCTGTATCTGGCTTTGTCTCTGGTGAATCCTCTCATCTCCCTGGACTCTGGCCTGCACCCCAGCTCTTGTAGGCATAAATAAATAAAATCTTAAAAAAAAATTTTTTTCTTTTAACACTTAACAAAGAAGCATGGAAAATAGGCAAAGCAGTTATAATTCCCATGTAGGACTTTTCATCAGAATTGACTCATGTACCTTTTTCCTTTTATTGTAACATACAGAGTGCATTTCTTGTCATGTTTCATTTCCAATTTTAATTCAGTCAACTCTGAGTTTACCTGTAGGATGTACACATTTAGCAAGTCTTTTTTTCTAATTCCCAGTAGAGGCTGGAAAGTTATGGAGTCCTTAGTTAATGTCCTCTCTTCACTAAAGTGGTATTTAGTGAATTAAGTAGCTGCTGGCTTCAGTTGGGGTTTTACATTAACCTGTCCTTTTCCAGTCTGAAGAAGCATTTTCTAACTTATTTTCCAACTTCTCTATATGTTTCAAAGTCTGATTTTTTAACTTGAAAACTTACAAATTCACGAGAGAGGTAGCACATTTGACTTCAATATTTTTTGACACACAATTCTTTCCTTTAGTTTGAATGGAATATCAATTGCTGACTATAGGTATTTTGTTTCCACAGTAATTGACAGAATCGGTGGACCCTATGCTTACTGTCTGGCAGGGTAGATATTACATGATGTAATGACTATTTAGATTATAATTAGTACTCATTAGTTACCTATTCATTGTTTTGTTTAATCTAGAAATTTTTTTGAAGATGGAGCCTCTGTCCCATTTTTAAATCCCTGCACAGCCCAAGCTGATCTCACTGAGAAACCTTCTACATCCAAAGGTTATTTGCAAGCTGTGGATAATGAAGGAAATCCACTTTGCCTCCGTTGTCAGCAACCCACTTGCCAAACTAAGCAAGAGTGTAAAGTGAGCGCTTGGGATTCACGGTTTTGCTCTCTGCAGTGTCAGGAGGAATTTTGGATTCGATCTAATAACAGTTACCTGCGAGCCAAAGTATTTGAAATTGAACATGGTGTATGTCAGCTATGTCATCTAAATGCACAAGAACTCTTCTTACGTCTGAGAAATACCCCTAAATGTCAAAGGAAGAATCTTTTGGATATTACCTGGACCTCAAAGCTCTCGTTAGAACAGGTAAATTATACTCATGTGACAGATAGAAAGCAGCATTGGAGTGGGTGATGAATATTGATTTGCTTTCCTTTTTAACTTTTTTTAATGGGTATTTTATATATATATATATAGAGAGAGAGATTATATAACTATATATATATATATAGAGAGAGAGAGAGAGAGAATAATGAACAACGCATATACCCATCACCCAGCCATAATAGTTATCAGGATTTTCCCTTCATTTTCATCTATCATTAACCTCAATTCTTTTTTTTTTCTCCTGGAACTTTTTTTTCTGGGTATCCAGTATTATGCAATGCCAGTATTCAGAGTATTTATTAATTTTTTTTAATTGAAGCAACATTGTATTATAACATTACTTAACTTTCCAGTGCACATCATGGAAAATCAATGTGCATATATTACATTACAGGGATTACTTTAAAGCAAATTCCAGTCTTTTATTTTATTCTCAAATGTTTTCATTATCTATCTCACACATAAAGGCTCCTTGCTTCTTCCTTACTCTCCTCTTTCCTTCTTCCATTCTCCCTCCCATCCTTATGTAATCCCATACCCCAATACCCTTTATCATACCTAATGAAATTATTATTCTTTAATTATAAGGTAAGTTCATGTTTGTTTTCCCATATCATGCTTTGTTCATATTAGAATCAAAATATGGCTCATACATTGCTTGTAATTATACCTCTTTTGTTCCATTTAACATATATTATTAGCACACCATCCCTTTTTTACCTTTAAATGTAGAAGAAACTGGAGCATTTGCCTATAGAATTTCCCACATTCTGGATTTGTCTGCCTGTGTCCATGTTTGACATGTTTCCCTATCCACAAACTCCCTGAATAATGCTTATAAACTCTAGATGCTTATGTAGATTCCAACTAAATTATTTGCAGAAGACATCTTGACAGATGATGCATTGCAACTATAGTCAGGTTGTTCCATTTTTTGTGATGTTAATATTGAAGGACAAGGGGAGGCAGATGACTCCCAAAACCAGTAGTTCATTACCATGAGATGGAAACTTACTTGTTTATCCCACTTTAAAATGTAATTTTAAATGTAAAGCATTTTATGACAAACCTGTGTTTAGTTCAGTATCATCAATATTCACTGTGATGAATCATTTAGATTTGTTGTGATCTAAACAGTTCTACATTTCAGATTAGAGCAAAATGTATAGTTTTGTAGTATGCTTTATTTTTGAAAATCACTCCCTGCATCACTCATTCTACTAAAAATGTTGGATACATTTCTGCCAGTTAGTCAAATAATATATTTTTATTTACTGGTATTGCTGAATTATGACAGAATTAAAAAGCATTTCTACAAAAATTTATTAGTATGATTTTTAGAGTGAAGGAAAAGCACTGTTTCAATATTGATACCCAGAGTTTCTGAAAGATGCTTTAATCTAATTGGTGAGGGACATGTTGCTCCCAAACCAGGGGTGTCAGCCAGACTCCATTTACTGTTTGCTGCCTCGGTGTGGAGACTTACAGAAGACAAAAATAAAAGACTCAAGGATATCTTGAAATTGTCTGTGAGGAATACAGAAGTAGACTCTGAAACAGAAGTGCTCAGAGGATAAGGTACCAGTTCTCAGATACAGAGCGCTAGTCGGAGAGGCAGTGATTCTTCAAAGATATGAATTCAGGATGTTGCAGACTGGCCCTATGTGAGCAAAGAATTACTGGGAAGAATAAAGAAGCACCATGAGGGTCATAGATCCGTCAGAGTGGAGATTGCCCAGAGCAAAGTTAGTTACAAAATGCAGAACCAAAATGGATTTTTCCCCTAAGATTATATCATTTCTTGATGTAAGACAGCCATTTATAATTGCTTCTAACAGTGCCAACCTCAAAAACAAAAACCAATATATACTTTCGAACAGAATTTGGGAAATTCAATCCAGAAGAGAATGGTAAGTCAGTCGGAACAATTTTTGACTAGACCAAGTTTACTGCTGCACCTAGCTGCCCCGGGGGGCTCCCCTCTGGCAGGCACTGCAGGGCCCTGACACTAACTTTAGCTGGCGGCCATCAGATTGATTAGTGTTTTTTTTTCCTGTCCAAGTCTAAGGAAACAAAGGCAACTTTTCCTACTCATCTTTGTGATATTTAAATAACTGCTCTGAGATGGTGTGTGCTGGTTTACAATGTTGGGTAAAATGTTAAAATATACCCCAGTTTAATGTAGGTCATCACTGGTTAAATGTAAAGTGAATATATATAAACTGACCTAAATACTGGCTGCTTTAAATGGACATCTTTGATTCCAAATATACAAGTTACTGAGGTTTCATCTAGAAATTTCATTCCAGTCCATGTAACTTTGGAGGTTCCCAGGTGACGCATATAAAAGTCCAGGTGATAGCTATTCACATTACACTGTCACTGGTGTGATGATGAGTACATCTAGGTCAATGATTAAAGAGTGAGCCAGTGATAGTTTTCAATTTCAAATCTATTCTTGTTTTCTCAGTTTTGTTTTAATTATTGTATAAACTAGCTCAAAGGTAGAGAATCAACTGATATTTTCCCCAGTCTTGGTATTTGTATATCTGCTTGTAATTTTTTCAAAATACGTTAGGTAAGGGGGGAAAAAAGCTTTCAGAGACATATCTTATTGCTTTTAAATTGCTAACCTAGAGGGTTTTTCCTACTCACAATGAAAGCTATAAAAAGACATCCTAATGTATTTTCCCCAGTAATTTTGCTGTATAAACACAACTGCACAATGCAAAACCAACAGTGCCTGGTGAAAATTGCTGATCTAGTTTCTTATTGCAGCTTAATGAAATGATAAGAAACCCAGGAGAAGGGCACTTCTGGCAGGTGGACCACATCAAGCCAGTGTCTGGTGGAGGAGGACAGTGCTCCCTGGACAACCTGCAGACTCTCTGCACCATCTGCCACAAAGAGGTCAGTGAGGCTCACAGATACACTTGACTTCATGCTGGGACATCGAATTGAAAATTGTGCATTCACTTGTGGAAGGTTGTGGGGATGAATCTGTATCCCCGGTCCCAGATGTATTTTATTCCTTTCATCACATAGCACTTCAGTTTCCTCTAAAGGACTGCATAAGTTCTCAGTCACAGATAGAAAAGAAGCTCCTTTCTCTTTTAGTCATTCTAGAACCAGGAAATTTTCACCACCACCTAGAAGAAAATAATTACAACTTACATATTGCCTAGTCTTAGAGATGCCCAGCTGCTCAAACAAGCAGTTTCATGAATTGGGCAGTGACAGTTTTTTAATTGCAGCTAAGGTTGTCTCAAAATATCTGCGATTAATAAATTATCTCTAGTACCAACTCAGTTCAACTTGCAAATTGTTGCACTGCTGGCCAAAGTATGAAACCAACGAACCTTGGCACATCTTTGAGTCAATACCTGTTAACTTAAAACAAGACCAAAAGAATGACATAGTATGGTTACCAACATGGTGGAATTTTTAACAGGCAGTCCTGCAAAAAGACTGTAGGGTCTAACTGTTGAGGTGATCTTAGAAACGTATATTCAGTATACAACTTTGTATCCAACTTTTTTTTCCCACTGATGGTAAGATTTAAGTATTTTTTCATGTTCTCATGATAAGCAGTCATAACATTTATCATCTGAAATGGCTGCATCTCATTCTGTTGAGTAATCTCTACTATAGTTTTATTTAGCTATTCTCACACTGATGAACATTTAAGTTGTTTACATTGTTTTTGTTCTTACACTTAATACTACCAAACACATATTTTGTATACAAGATTTTTTTTTACATTTTTACATGAAGTCATTCATCATTCTCTGTTGTAAAATCACTGAGTTACAATGTTTAGATATTTTAAACTGTGGATTTCTTTTCCAAAATGTTTCCCAAAGAATTGTACTAGTATTTTCCCTCCAGCAGCCAATGAGTGGCCATTTGATTGCACCAATTAGTGCTGATGTGGTGGAAGAACAACCTGCCATTATTTTGTTTATTAAAGGAACTTTTTTAAATGCTAATCAATTATATTTACTTTTTTGAACTGTTCAGAACCTTTGCCAATAGTCACAATGAGCAGTTTCCTAGTCTCTTAATAGTTTAGATTATTTTGTTTTAATTTTAACCTTCCTTTCTCTTCCATCCTCTATGGAATTCAACTGGGAAAAAGTCCTGTGATTTCTCAGCTATGCAAATAATTAGCAAATTCAAGACCTATAAGAGAATAGAGATAAAGCAAAAGAAAGTGTCGCGCCTTCTGTAATTACTTCTACTTATTCCATGAGAAAAATTTATCTGTGCAGGCAGCAAAGGAATCTAGTTTTGGGTCATCTTGTTTTATTTTTCCTGCATTGGCTTGACTGTTAGGTTGGGAATGGCTTCTGAGCCCAGAGAATAGGAAGCAGGAGGACTTTGTATATGCTGTGCTCTAGGAAATCCCAAGATTCCTTACAGGCTCCCCCTTGGATGAGAAGAACCATGTCCTCTGTTGTTCCCAAATGTAGAATTCACAGCCTCATTGAGTAGCGAAACATCCCCAAAGTGTGTGTTTTCTTCACAGCATCTGGTCCTAAGTGAACCAAGACCCTTGGGGCGCTTACCAGACCTACTGAGATCTTCTGCCTTGCAGTTTGGTAACTGCCCCTCCTAGCAGAGCACCAGTCATGGTGGCAGTTGATTTTGCCAGACGAATAGAATATAGAAGTTTTTACTTCTCTAGTCAGTCCATTTTTCCTAACATGTATCTGTGCATTTTTAAAAAATTTTTAGAGAACTACCAGACAAGCCAAGGAAAGAAGCCAGATGAGAAGACATTCTCTAGCATCAAAGCATGGATCAGACATCACACGATTTTTGGTAAAGAAATGAAGTATAAAAAATCTTGAATGGATGACAAATGGTTTACATATGGGGGAATTTAACACGATTTTTTTTTCATGTGTGATATTTAAGAGTGAAAAATTTCAGAACAAAAATTAAGGATTCAATTTTTCTCTTCATATTATGCCTTTAATGCTCAATACCTTTTAAAAGTACTTAGTGGAAACTGAGTTATAATAGTGGACTCTCAATTAGGTTTCAGTAAGGTTTTGTTACGCTTTCATTGCTTCCATTATACCTTAATCATGATATTATGCATAGATTATATTTGAAAATTATATTTTCAATTACCTGAAAGGTGCTGCTAGATTAGTATTGGTACTGGAGTGCTGTGGGTATTAATGGAACACTGCAAAACCATAAGAGACATTTCAGAGCAAATCATCATTATTCAGGGATTCTGGACTACGTGTGGCCAGCCTGCTTAGTATGCAGGAGAGACTCTTCTTTAGTAAATGCCTCCAAATGGGATTGGGATACACATTCTCAGTGTTGCCTTTTTTTTTGTTTTGTTTTATTTCTTAGCTGGTTGTCTTTATTGAAAAGATATATTTGAAAATAAGCTCACTATACCTTGGTGTTTGTGGGCAATTTGAGGAATCTGGGTAATATAATTGCTAACCTATTGAATAATAACTATTAAAAACCTGAAAATATGTAAAGTATCACTTAACTCTTCTTTTTAGCTTTAATGTATAGAACTAGACTTACTATCAAAGTGTCCATTGCTTCCTTGTTTTCTGTCTTATTAAAAGTATGTTTCTGGTACCTCATTTAAAAGGAATGGTAATAATAAAACACTTTATAGTAGATGATGATCAGATAAGACATATGTTTAAAAAAACAGAGTGGTAATGTTAAAATGTAATTGATACTCAAAAATAAAAGTGATAATGAAGCAAAACCAGGACATAATCCTGTTGGTATCATGACAGCAGAGTCAGAACTACAGAAAAATACAGGTCCAAGGAAGAATTTCATTCAGAAAAGGCACCTTTGTAAATACTACTTGAATGTAAACTAATTAGTATGAGTGCATTATACTTTAATGAGGAGCTGGTGTTTTACATCCAGGACTTGTTTATAGACTATACAATCATAAATTTTCCTTCTAGAGTTGTTATAACTTTTGTTACTATTTCATTGTATGAGATCAAATAGTGTTGTTTACTTAGTAAGTTAGTTTGGGTTTTCTTTGGCCTCCTTTCTGCTTTGCTGGTCAGGTTCTTCACAGTTTTCTGCCTCATTGCCAGGGTAACCTAGGACTCCTTGTGGTTGAGAGCCAAGAAGCCTACACACTGCTTTTCTTCTAGCACGGGATGTTTGCAAGTGAGACTTTGGTCTAAGTAGGTCAGATTTGAGTGAATCTTGCTCTTTAGATCAAACTGAGGTGGCAATTCTAGGGAGAAAATGCTTTCAATGTAAGACTATGTGAATGTGTGAGGTGAAATGACCCATGACAATGGTCTCTTTGTGCCAGATTTCAAAAATTCCAAACAATTAAAAATGCTATAACAGCATCAAAAAGAATGAAAATACTTAGGAATAAGTTTAAACCAGGGATGAAAGGTTGGTATACTGAAAACTATAATGATAATAAATGAAATGTGAGGAAATAAATATTCTGTGTTCATGGACTGGAAGAATTAATAATTAAATTGTCCATATAGCCCAAAGCAGTGTACAGATTAAGTGTATCCTCTATACAGTCCATTGTTATTTTTTCACAGAAATAGATCAAATAATACTAAAATTTATATGGAATCACAGAAGACCCCAAATAGCCAGAGACAGAAAACAAACCTGGAGACGTCACACTTCTGGGTTTTAAACTATATTACAAAGCTATAGTAATCATAGTATAATATTGAAATTTTAAAAAAGACACATAAATCAATGGAACAGAAAGGAGAGCTCAAAAATAAACCTATGCATATATATCCAACAAATTTTCCACAGTGGAGCCATGACTATACAGTGGGGAAAGGATAGTTTCTTCAGTAAGTGGTTCTGAGAAAACTGGGCAGCCATATGCAAAAGAATGAAACTGAACCCCTATCTTATACCGTATACACAAATTAACTCAAAATGGATTAAAAACTTGAATACCTGAAATCATAAAGCTTATACAAGAAAACAGGATAAATTCCCTGACATCAGTCTTTTTAGATTTGAGACCAAAAACAAAGGCAACAAAAGCAAAAATAAACAACTGGGACTAATTCAAGAGAATGCTGAACTCATAGGAAACTATCAAAATGAAAAGAAAGGAGAAGGTGTTATATATCACATAACTGATAAGGGGCTCATATCCAAAATACATTAGGAACTAATAAAACTCAACAGCAAAAACAAAACAAATACCCAACCAAAAAATAGGCAAAGGACCTGAACAGACATTTTTCCAAAGACATACAAATGATCAATAGGTATGTGAAAAAATGTTCAATATCACAAATCATTAGGGAAGAGCAAATCAAACTCACAAAGGCATGTTACCTCGTACCTGTTAGGATGAGTATTATCAGAAAGAGAGAATATGTTGGTGAGAATATGGGGTATGTGTGTATGTGTGTCATGAGGTGATATTGTAATTGTGGAATGTCACAGAGTGTAATGACACAAACCAACATGGTACAGCCTGCTACTTGCCTAGGTAAGATAACAGAACCTATTGGGGTCCCATCATATGTATGGTCTCTCATTGACTGAAATATCTTTAGATGACACACAACTCTGTGTGTGTGCTTACACACCCACAATGCAGTATTATTCAGCCTCAACAAAAAGGACATCCTGCCTTTTATGACAACATATGTGTGGAATCTTAAAGAAATGTTGAACTCATAGAAACAGTAGAAAAGTGGTTACCAAAGACTAGGAGATAGGGAGAAGCTGGCAAACGCCTCAGTAAGTTCTGAGGCTCTAATGTATAATGTATAACATGGTAAAGATATTTGATATCACTGTATAGTATAACAAATTTGCTGAGGACAGAATTTACATTCTTACCAGAAAGATAATAAATTTGAGGTACTAAATATATAATTAACTAGATGGCGTGAATCCTTTCACAATATACGTGTATATCAAATCATCACATTGTACTCTTTAAATATCTTACAGTTTTGCCAATTACGCCTCAGTAAAGATGGAAAACATAAATGCTACAAGGAACAATGAGCATTTGCCACACAGGATGTTGACTGGCCTAACCCTTCCCACCATATCTGAGTTTTGTGTCCTGCTATCCACTGACTTGATCTTCTTTAATTGTGGGGTAACTTATGTGAAGGGACTAGGACTGAAAATAAAGATAGATAGATCTCATAGCAAAGATCTCAGAAAGTAAATGCTACAGGAGCCTCCCTGGTGGCCTAGGGGTTAAGACTCAGCACCACCACCCTGAATGCCCACCATGTCTGCCTGAGTTCCATCCCTGGCCAGGGAGCTAACCCACATATGGTCCTGCTCCCCTCAGCAGTGTATTTCAGTCAATCTGTCTGTTCTGCTCCCCACTCTGTCTCTGGTGAATCCTCTCACCCCCCTCACTACAGGTCTGCACCCCAGTTCTTCTACACAAAAATAAAATCTTTTTTTTTTTTTTTGGTAAAGAAGTTAAGTGCTATAGGACCATTTTAGGGAAGCTATTCTTTCATTCTCAGTCTGAAAAAGAAGCTGCCCTAAAAAAAAAAAAAAGAGTAAGCACAAGGAAATGGGCACTTACAACCCAAAAAAAAACAACAAACCAAAAAAATCAACAAGAGGTCAAACAACAAAAGGTCAAAGATAAACCAAAAGGGATCATGGGGGGAGGGCGGGTGGAGGAGGGAAGAGGGGAGGGCAAAGACAGGGATGAGGTCAGAAAGAGCACAAGGGATTGAGGTGATGGTGCACGGGTGAAATGGTGGTGGGAACTCCCTGGGAACTACAAATGATGGTAAATATAATTAAATAAATTAAAAAAAAAAAAAAAAACAAATGGAAGGTAGAAGGGTTCAACAGAGAGACATGAAAAGTGACAGGACAAGCTGGGTCCTGTGTGTACAAAAAATTTAGAGTGTCTCCCCAGGGAAGAATATACCTGTACCACATAGGATTGGGTGAAAAACAAAGGGGGCCAGGGCAGGTATGAAGAAAGAAGGCAGATCTGAAAAGATACAGACAGGTTCCCTGATGCAGGTTAGTCTTAGAAAAAGCTCTGGATCCAGGGAACAAAAGTGAGAATTGATAGCTGGGGAGTGAACCAGTTCACAATATGGGAACTGTGAGAAATGCCTGCACTGAGAAATGCAATTGTGCAGATTAGTGAGGCTGTGCCCTCAGTCCTACATTACGAGTACAGCTGCTTGGTTGGTGCTGGCTACCGGGGTGAGGTCTTCTTGAGCAGGGGACTCATGATCAAAACCATGCCTAAGGTCAGGTTGTCTTCCTGTTTACAGTGTCACAGAGATGTCACTCTCTAGACATTGTCTGATGACTGATAAAGTCGCTTTTAATAGCCCCAGCGATATGGTTGGAGCGCTCATAAGGAATTGATAAAAGAATATCCACTCTCAGAATTAATCACAGCCTGATGTACATTTCTTGGGGAGACTGTCCTATGACAAATGAATAATCTTTTTATATTTTCCTAACCATTCAATGGGAAAAGGATTTTCTGCCCACATCTTACTAACAAATCTTCAGATTCCCAGCAAAAGATTTCAAATATAGTGCCTTAAGAAATAAAAGTATGAAGCAATTTTTAAATTATATGTCAAAGAAGTTGACACTCTTGAATTCTTCAAAATAAAATGGAAAAAATTGTGTTTACTTAAGTAAGATGATGAATATTGAACATCAAAAATAGCTTATGGAAGTATCTCATTTTCTGTTGAATATTATTAGCCTCTTTTCTACCTTTTATTTTTTTACACAGGAGAATTGTGGACACCTAGTCCCTGAACAAGTCTATTTAGATACCCAACCACCAGCAAAATGCTGCTTCACCTCTTGTCAGTTGCTTTATATTGTTAAGAGTGTTTTGCTACCCTGGTTTTGTTCCTATTTACTGCCAAGAAATGTCTCCAGTATTGAAATATGTTCTAGGTTCTGACAACTACCCCCTGTTTCAGCACCTGCTCTCTTGGCTCTCTGATAATGACCTGAGCTCTGTCTCACTAGTACATACTAACTTTTCACCCCATTAACTGGCATATGGAACACCTTACAAATATTCTGCATTTCCTAAAATGTTGATTTCACAGTCTCTCTGCTCTTAGATTTCTGTCTTCCCTACAATCAGAGTTCACCATATATTAAATAAAGCTCAAAAATATGGGTCTGTGTGACAACTAAGATCTGTTTAAGAACTATCCCAACACATTTTTTTCTTATGTAAACTACAAAGTAAGTTGAAAAACAATCAAAAAACCACTACCAAGTACCTGACCCTAACAAGTGCTCAGCACATCTAGTTTACACAGTCACCACACGCAGAACATGATCTTGGTTGTAAATCCAGTTTGTTATACTTCACTTTTATTTATTTTTGTTATTATTTTAAAGACTTATTTATGCATACAAGAACTGGGGTACAGGCCAGAGGTATGGGGGGGGGGGGTTGAGAAGATTCACCAGAGACAGAGTGGTGAGCAAAACAGGCAGATCTACTGCCTGTATACACTGTTGAGGGGAGCAGCAGGTAAGACCTGAGAAGTCTGCTTCGCCACGTGGGTCACCTCCCTGATCAGGGATCTAATTCATGTTGCAGTAGCTGTGGATGCTTCAGAGTGCTATGCCTTAACCCCTTGTGCCACCAGCAAGGCCCCCTATACTTCACTTTTAAGACCACCTAGACAACCCTTCAAAATGTTTACCTGTTTTCCATGGGCTCTTCCCTTTGCTGTCTTAACAACTCATGCTCCAACATTCAACAAATTCATTTCTCAGAAGGCATACTGAAACATTGCTATGCTGTTGTTTTATTGTTGTTTTGCAATCTGCTTCATATAGGGAGGTTTCGGGAAGATGATGTCTCTCTCCCCACATCAAACTGGAAGTCAACTGAGAGGTGAGATACTGGAATCAGACAAATGTAGTTCAGAATATCAGCCTTGTGGTTATCAAAGTAGAATCAGAAAGCATAACACGTATCTGCGCCACAGCATTACTGTAGATCAGTACTAATGACCCACCTTTTGCTTCTGATTTTAGTAATTTTAATCTCCCTTTGTTTTTAGTCCTTATAGCTAGAAGTTTATCAGTTTTGTTCATCTTTCAAAGAAACAACTCTGGACTTTATAAATTTCCTTACTAGTTTTCTATTTATCTTTGCTATTTCCATTTTTCTGCTAGCTTTGAGTTTATTCTTCCTACATTATGTTAGGTTATTGATTTCAAAAACTTCCTTCTTTTTTAATGTAACATTTACAGCTATAAGTTTCCCTTTTAGCACTGTTTTTGCTGCATCCTGTAAGTTTTACAATGTTTTTATTTTCATTCTTATCTAAGTATTTTCTAGTTTCCCTTGTGTTTTCTTCTTTAACCCTTTGACTGTCCAAGGTTGTTACCTGATTTTTTGTGAATTTTTTTTTTCTAAGTTTATCCTGTGGTGTTCAGGAGATATTTTATAGGATATCTATATCTTAAATATATAGATATTTTTAAATCTATTAAGACTTGATTTGTAACCTGATATATAGTCTGTCCTGGAACTATCCCATGGGCCTTGAGAACAATGTGTATTCTGTTGTGTATATTTCTGTTAGGTCTAGTTGGTTTATTGTGTTATTCAAGCTGTTTCCTTACTTATCTTCTGTCTGGTTGTATTTACCATTGGGGAGATATTTGAGATCCAACTATCTTTCAATTGTCTGTTTCTCCTTTCAGTTCATAAAGTTTTTGCTCAATATATTTTGCTGTTCTGCTGTTAGGTAAATAAATGTAAATTTGTCAATACTGCAGGTAGATGTACATAATCTACTTACAGTATTGAAACTTATTAATATATAATACCCTACTTTGTCTCGTAACTTTTTAAAAAATAAGTCTATTTTTTAATATAATTATAACACTTTTTTATATAATTATAAACACCTAGTATAAACACCCGTGCTTCATTTGGTTATCATTTGTGTGGACTATCCTTTTCATCCTTTCGCTTTCATCTGTTTGTCTTTGTATCTAAAGTGTAGTCTCTTGTACACTGACTTTATTAAGTCATGTTTCTTAAATGTATTCTGCTAATCTCCTGATTCAAGAGCTTGCTACACTTACATTTAAAGTAATTACTGATAGGGAAGGACTTTCTGCTATTATTTTCTATGCGTTTTATAGCTTTTTTTCCTCCCTCATTGCTTGTATTATTGACTTCTTTGAATTTAGTTGATCTCTTGTAGTGAGACATTTAAATTTCCCTCTCTTTTTACTTTGGGTATATTCTACAGCTGTTTTCTTTGGGGCTACTATGGGGTTTGCATTTAATATTCTAGAGTTATAACACTAATAAACTTATACCAGTTCAACTTCAAAAATATACAAAACTGTTCCTTTACAGCTCTATCCCCAACCTATTTAGTTACTGATAATCACAAAATTACATCTTTCTGCATGTATGCACCAAAACATGAACTAATACCTTTTTTATTCATTAGTCTCTTAAATCATAGCTAAAATGAAAAGGGCAATTACAAACCAAAGTTATAATGAATGCTTTTATAATTGCCCACGATTTGTATTTACTGCAGTTATTTGAGTTACTTCATCGGATTTGAGTAACTGTCTAGTATCCTTTCATTTCGACCTAAAGGACTCCAGTTAGTGTTACCCACAGGGCAGGTCTAGTGGTAACAAACTCCCCTCATTTTGACAGTTTTTATACTTGCAGTATTTTTAGTATATCATCAACTCACTGTCTTCTGGTCTCCAGAGACTCTGATGAGGATTCTGATAATCTTTTAAATCCTTATCTGTTATGAGTCACTTCTCTCTTGATGCTTTCAAGATTCTCTGACTTTGACTTTTAAAGGTTTGATCAGAATGTGCCTCAATATGGTTCTGTACTAGTTAGATCATTGAACTTCAAGTCTTCAAATTTGGGGAGTATTTAGCCATCCTTCAAATAATCTCTCTTTTCCCTACCTCTTGTGAAACTTCCACAATATGCATGTCTTTGTGTTCTTTATGGTAGCTCACAAGTCTCTTAGATTCCATTCGTTTTTCTTTAATCTTTTTTATGTTCAGTATTTCAAGTTAACCAATTCTTTATTCCAAATCCTTAAATCTTTTTTTGAACCCTGCTAATGGTTTTTTCATGTTATTATACTTTTTATATCTAGAATTTCTTGTTGCCTTTTTTTCCCTCTGCATTGATAGTTGTATGTTATTCATACATCATTGTGTTGAAATTATCTACATTGTTCTTTGAATATCTTTAAGATAATTGTTCTAAAATGCTGTCTAGTAAGTCTATCATCATTTCTTTCTCAGGGATGTTTTCTGGTTTAATTTTTTTCCTTTTAAATGACCATATATTTCTGTTTCTTTGTATATTTTGTGATTTTTTTTTATTAAAAATAGGGCATTTGAATCTTATACTGTGATAACTCTGGAAACCAGATTCTTCTCCTGTGCCAGAGTGGCTGTTGTATTTGTATAGTGTCCCTTCTAGGAATCAGTCTGAGGTATAAATCTGTCTTCTCAGATATTTTCTGGGCCTTCTTCATTCCCTAGGTATATGTAGTAACTCTCTAAATCCCCTGTATATGTGATTGTCTTAGAATAGCCTAATCCTTCAGCATCTAGTTCCCAAAAGGGGAAAAATTAATTAAGATTTTAAAAAACAAGCTCTGGGTCTTTAAGTCCTCTGGAAGCAGTATCAGATGGTGGGGTTAGTAGCTGCCCATCTCTGTTTCTATACCTCTATAATCAGAACATAGATCCCTGCTATTTTGAATACAAGGTCCTAATAACTCACCCTGACTCCACCAGTCTGTGCAAGGTGCTCCAGGTACTTGAGCATAGCTGCTTGCCATAGGCCAAGGGACAGGTAGTCATTAATGTGCAAAGAGCTAAAATTAACCAAAATTCGCCACAATTTACCATTTAAGACTTTCCCTGAAAGTTGAAAGTCTTGAATAGACTTTAGAGCTCTAATATAGATCAGTTACATTCTGCCAGTGTAATTGTCTAGGCAGGGAGATGGATTACTAGCCCGTCCTACTCCTGTGTCTTCTTTGATGTCACTCTACATATGTAATTTTAAATTTTCTTCTAAGCACTTAAGAAACAGATGAAAGTTTTAATATATTTAACCCCATGTTTCAAAAATATGATTATTCAGCATGTAATCAACGTAAAAATTACTGTCTTATAGTCTTCCAACATTTTATATTTGCAGAACATCAGTTCAGATGCTAAATTTTCACTGGTAAAATATAGTACTATCAAAACAATAGCATGTTTTTAAAATAAGTATTTTTACACTGCTTCTGTTTTAAACTTAAAGTTCAGTGAAATTTATTTCCTCAGTGGTTCATTTAAGAGGTGGCATTTAGTATTCAGGTTTGTGAAACTCTGGATTAGCTTATTTAACTGTGGGATATTTATCTGCTGTAATAACACATATAATTTGTATATTTGCAAAGGCCTCAGGAATCTTCAGTGATGAGGGTAACCTATATCTCAACTCTCTCACAGAACTTGTTGGTTGTATTGTTCCCATTACAGCCTGGGTAGGTCCTTCTTTGAACACATCCCAGCACCACCCCTGTGCCTCCAAGGAGGATTGGCTTTTCCAGTAGCCTGGTTGTACACAAGTTTCCAGAAGCAATTTCAGCCAGGACACTCCTAGAGAATCCCTTAAACACACAAAATAAACACTCAGGCTCTCATGACAGATTACAAGATCTGAAGCTCCTGGGTTGTCAGGATTAGTTTATTGTCATAGACTGTCTATGGCTCAGTGAAGAAACATCCTGAAGGAACTGTACACACCCATTTCAGGAAAGTTACCTTCTTCATATACCATACTTAAGTGAGCTACACAAGCCTCCTGATGGCCTCAGTAGAGTCTTTCAAACACTCAAACTGCTTTTGCTCTCTTGGTTTTACTCCCCTACTGGGCTTTCAGCTCTTACTTGAGAATACTTAAGAGAGATTTATTGCTTGCAGTTAAACCCTTTCCCCCCAATCTTTTGACTATCCTGAAATAATGGAATAAAGAATTATAATTAAGAGCAGTCCTATGATCAAGAGAATGGGTGTAAGATACACAGTGGACTACTACTTAGCAATCAAAAAAGAAAAAATCATGCCATTTGCATCAACATAAATGGAGCTGGAAAGGATCATACTAAGTGAAATAAGTCAGAAGAAAGAAGATAAATACCAAATGGTTTCACTTATATGTGGAAATTAGAGAAACTGAACAAACGGTCAGGAAAAAGGTAAAAGTTACAAGCTGATCATAGACCTGAGGCATCCAGCAGGGGAGGGAAGAAAACAAGGGACTACAGTGATAAAAATGAGTGGTATGGTGGTGGAAGAACTACAGGGACTACACCTGAGGGGAGAAATCAAATACTGTCCACAAATTAAGAATGATGTAAGAAAATAAATTTTAAAATAACAACAACCAAAACAAAAGTTTAAAAAAAAAGTATTCCTATGTTTCTGAATCAGCTACTGAAAATGTAAAACCTGGTACAAAGAGGAGCCTTCTGCTCTTTGGCCAGGGCAGGATAGGAAGAGACCCAGGCCAGCTTGGCAAGCCCACTTTTGTTCTCCCCCATGACATTACGCCTTCACCCAGAATAGTTGAGAACGTTTGGGAAATTCACACTCTAAAAATATTTCCTTTTTTTCATGTAGGCAAGATAATGCAGGAGTGACAGTGGGTTACTAAGAATGCAGTTCCCTCATTATGTAACACGGACAAAAATAAAGAGTGTTCTGGGCCAAAAATAGGGCTGAGAAGAGGAATGTGGATAAATAGCACTGAAAAGTCATTATTTACTCAAACTGTCAAATGCCTGAAGAACTTAAAGTTTTGATTCCTGTTCCATCACATATTAGTTAGGTCTGACTGGCCCCTGGAGGGAGCTGATGTCATTTTCCTGACAAATGTTTAACATAAGCAAATAAGTATTTAGAGGAGGCTACTTAAGGTAAGTGACAGTGGTGCTCTCTCTCCTTCCTGATCATTATCGAAGTGGTAAAACTGGAAGCTGTAAGTAATGGGCATTTCCTTATGTAACATCATCCTACTGCATGTCATGTAAGGGTGCAGGTCATGTTAGAATGCAGACAGAGCAGCACTCTTCTTGAGGGCTACTGTGTTGGCGTGGCTGTGATAGAGCTGATTACATGCCACAAAGCTCATGCCGGCACTTCCCTCTCACAACAGAGCAGCTATCCCCTCAGGATTCAGAACTGAGCATTCAAGACTCCACCCTGTTCTCACTGCCCACTTCCCATTATTTGCCAAGTTCTCCAATGACTTGCTGAGTCTTTTACCCATTGCAAACAACACAGGTCATAGTCACTGCCATTTCTTGTGGGGCTCGCTGTAGTGACCAATTTTTCCTAATGGGTCTACCAGAGACAAAGTGAGGAGCAGAACAGATGAATCTACTGAAATACACTGCTGAGGGGCAGCAGGCGAGACAGGAGAGATCTGCTGTGCCATGTGGGTCAGCTCCCTGGCCAGGGTTAGAACTCAGGTTGCAGTGGCTGGCAATAGCTTGATAGTGCTGAGACTTTAACCCCTGTGCCAATAGGGAGACCCCTCTTGCATCTTTTCTCTACTGAAGTGCTTCTCTACGTTCACTCAACACCATCCAAACTCCTTGACAATGCAGATGAGGCTCAGAACTGGTGGCTTCTCCCTCAGCAGCCACGGCCCTTCCTCTTTCTTGGTGGCCATACCAAGACTGCATCAGAGTGCCTCTGAGCAGGTAAGTCTCTCAGTCCAGAACATACTACAGCTCTTCCTAACTTCTACCCTGGCTCTTTGTCTTGCCAAAGTCTACTCAGCCTATAAATGTAACTTCCTTTTTTTTACTCTTATGACCCAAGGAGGAGAAAAGGGATCATAAGAAAATAGTTCATTTGATGAGATAGTGGGAGATTTTGAAATCATTCTCATCACAGGGCTATTTGGAATCCATGAACACTGGCTGGGAAGATGCATCTCATATTAAACTGGAGCTTGTCTCCGATAGCCTGTCATCCATTTGTCCATACTGTGCCACTTCCCAGACATCATCTTGATTAATTTTTATAACAACCTGTTGCTCACTTATTTTTGTTCCCATTTTGGCAGGTCAGGTATCAGCCTAGACTCTTGTGATTAATAAAGATGGCTGAGACTTGAAAGTGATCTTTCTGGAGCTAGGCCTATGCTTACACACGAGGCTACATGGCCTTACCACCAACTAGATGGGCATTCATCTAGATGGGCTTTTATGTGTTGAATTGAACCCCACCCTCTTCCAAAAAAGAAAGATAATTTTGAAGTCCTAACCCCCTTTCCCCAGAATGTGACCTTGTTTGGGAAAAGGGTCCCTGCAGATGGAGTTAAGATCATGATGGAGTGGGATGGCTGCTGGCATAGAAAAGAAGAAACAAGCACAAGATGAGAAGGCTATGTGATAACAGGCAGAGACTGAAGTGTAATTGGGAGCTAAAGAATACCAAGCATTGCCAGTAACCAGAAGCTTGCAAAAGGCGAGGCAGAAACCTCCCATACGGGTTTCAGAGGGAGTATTACCCTGCTAAACCTCAATTGGGGACTTGTAGACTCCAGAACTGAGAGACAATAAACTCCTGTCCTTTTTAAACACTTACTTTATGATACTTTGTTAAAGCAGCTTAGGAAACTAATACAGTGGATTTTTTTTTTCCTCTCAGGAAATACTTTTTACCATAAGCCTAAGCACCATCATCAATCAACTCACCAGCTCTGAGCTGTTCTACAGCCAGTGTGTACAAGTGTATCCCTAGTGCTGTTCACCGCCTTATTCTGAGACGAAAATGAAGACAAACCTACACACTTATAAAATAAATATTCTATCATTGCTCTGCACAACACACAAGACAACATTTTTTTTCAGTCTGATAGGGAAGAAATATAACTTTCTTAGGTTCATTTAACTGGAAAACAGCAGGGAGAAGTGTTATCTTTGCTCTCTGCCTCACTTTACCCAGGCTGGCTTCATCAAGTAGAGTGGACCACAACCCCAGACCCTGTCAAAGACTGGGCTGCATTCCTGTCATCTCTGTGTAAGTTTCAAGCAGGGGTCTTTAGTTAAGTTGCCTTCCTTGATGATAATCTCACTTCTGGAATCCTCCCAGCAGTAGGTGGGAATGTTCACGTGAAGGGGTTTATCCATAGTTGCCAGTTAGACATCACAGATTGCCAAGGGAAAAACTGCTGGCATAGAAGCTGTGCTAATATGAACTAGCTTTATTTTTTATTTCAAGAAGTAGCCAAGTCCAGTTTTACAAGCGGATGCCAAGCTCTACTTCTCAGAGCTAGAAAAATACTAGCAGTTCTTTCGGAAGCTAATAGTCTGAAATAGTCTGGTTTCACGATCCCCAGTGGTCAAAATTAAAGAGACCAAAAGATTCCTTTGCCATAGAAAGACACTCATGAACGCATGCATGCATTCGTTTGTTGTTCAGTATCAAGCCATATCTATTATCCTGTAAGCCCTGAAGAAGCTGGCAGGAATGGGACAGTATATACGGTTACAGTTGACTTGAAACAGACTACACCATGGCTCCATGCTCTTGCTCTCTCCATATCCTATCCTAACACTACCCTCCAGTTCCTGGCAAGGAATAGTGCACTGCAACCAAGACTGCCCTTACATGGAACAGAAGTGTTCAGTGTACCCATCAGTGCAAGGGGATGATTATCTTCCCTCCAGAAAGTCACTTCCTTTCCTAGTAAGAAATCTACCTCTCTCTGAACATGTTTGTTACTCTGCATAGGCATGTATGCAATAGGCAGTTGTCTTCACCTTACTTGATGTCTCAAAGGTATTTGACACTATTATGAACTCCCACCTTCTTGAACCTTTGTTTTTTTTTTCACTTCAGGAACATGACACTTCATGTTTTCCTTCCACCTCAGTAACTACTTCGTAGTCTCTTCTGAGAGACTAAGACACAGACCTCTTCTCTTTGCTATGTAATCACTCTTTAGGGTTCTCTTATGTCCTATGACTTAAAGTGTACTGGCCATATCTAGACTTCCCAACTTACAGCACATGTTTGAATCCCTTTCTTAAACTCCAAACTTATTTAAGCTGGTATTGTGTTAGCTTAGTATTGTATTTTTGGATATTCTACTATTTCATAGTTATCTTTTGCGATGTAACAAATTTCTCCCAACTATAACAACTTAAAATTTTAACAAAAATGATCTCAGTTTTCAAGAGTCAGCAATCCAGGAGTGACTTTGCTGAGAAATTGTCTTCAGATTGCTTAAGGGGTTGCAAATCATCTAAAGGCCACGGAGAATCCACTTCTAAGCTTACTCACATGATGCCAAAAGCTTTCAGTTTCTCACCATGTGGGCCTCTCCAGGATGACTTGACATGGCAGTTGACTTCCTCCAGAGTGAGTGATGCTGGTTGGGATGAGGTGGGGTGGGGGGAGGCAACAAAAACTGGTTAAAAGTCTTAACCTGATTTTTAAAAAATATTTATGCATATAAGAACTGGGGTACAGGCTAGAGGTGTGATGGGGGGGGTTGGTGATGAGAGAATTCACCAGAGACAGAATGAGGAACACAACAGGTGCATCTACTGAAATACACTGTTGAGGGGAGCAGTGGCCAAGACAGCAAAGGTCTGCTGAGCCGTGTGGGTCACCTCCCTGGTTGGGGGATCGAACTCATGCTGCAATGACTGCAGGTAGCTTTATAGTGCTGCGACTTAACCCTTTGCACCACCAGGGAGGCCCCCTACAACCTGATCTTTTAAGTGATAAACCAAAAGCACTTCTGTGCTCTGTTGGCCAAAGTCTGTGTGTATGTGTGCAGGGGGTACCTCGTACAGAGTGTGGGGAGTGAGGGGTACTACACAGGGTATAAATACCAGGAGGTAGGAATTATTGGGGCCATCTCTGAGGTTGGCTACCACAGGTTTCTGGTATCTCAAAATGAACATATTCTAACTCAAAATCTTATATCTTCCTCCAAAATTTGCTCTTCCATCAACCTTCCTTACCTCAGTAAATGATGGTGTTACTCAATTCCTTAGGCCTTAAACTCTCAATTACTGACTCCCTTAACCTCAGTTAAGTCCATCATAAATTTTTATACATTCTTTCAAAATACAACCCAAAGCTAATCACCTTTTTATTCTCCCCACTGCTACAACCTCAGTCCAAACCACCACCCACCATCCCCTTATTCTACTTCCACACCCACCCCTGCAGTGTAGTCACACAGTAGGCAGACCAAATAGTCTTTCCAACTGCCAGATTAGCATACTTCCCTGTTAAAAATTCTCCACTGGTTCCCTTTCAATTAAAAATAAAATCCAAACTCAAAGTTTTGTATAATCTGGTCTTTGCACATGTCTCACTTTGCTACTTCTCTTTCTTTTACTTAACCTGCTTTAATCACACTGGCCTGTTTTCTGTGTCTTCGAAGGACCAAGGCTTACTGCCACCTCAGGGCTTTATATTAGTTAATTTCTAGCTGGAATGATCCCCTAGACACTTAGTTTAAATGTCACCAATTTACAGGTCTTTCCTTACCACATTTCTAAAAAGAGCTCTCCCTCTTAATCGATTTATACTTGGTGTACCTCAGTATAATCTCCATAAGGACAAAGGTCTTTTATATGTCCTGTTCCCTACTGTATCCCGTGTCCCTATGTCCAGAACAGAACCTGATACATAACTGACACCAAAAAAAAACACTTGCTGGACTAGAATGAAATATAAATATTTAGCATCTTAAAAATCCCAGCCTCAAGAAAAACCTTATTGTGATGGTGATGTAAGGCATGAGCAGGTTTGAGGGCCCCACAGTGAGGACGTTTCTTATTTCACAAGCATTTGTCAAACTCTTTGCAGCCCATTACAAAGTGCAAAAGAGGACTTTTAAAAAGTTGACAATGTAATTGTTACTGTCCAAGGATCTTCTAATTTAGCACAACATCTAGGACATGGAGTATAGTTTTCTAGTCTCTCCAGCCCATTTGCCATGCTATAGTGTGATGTAAAACCCATTTCACTCCCCTGTTTAAAACTTTAATGACTCACTACTGCCCTAAAGACAAAGCCCCAACTTGCAATCACCCCAGTTTACGTCACTATTTTCAATTTTTGTCCTTCCCCACTCTATACCGTACTGCAGCCAAGTTGAAACTCTGGCTGTCCACCAAAGATACATTTCCTTGTTTCTGAGTTTTTGTCCGTCCTGTTTTCTCTAGCTGTAACATTTTCCTATCTCCTTCTGAATCAATTAACTTTTGCTGCAAAACAAACCACATTTCTTTTTTCTCTTCCTTCAACAGATTTCTTTGCAAGTCTTAGGGTTCCCAGCAGGAAGAAAAGAATTTGGTAAACCCTAATATGCAAGTGCTTTATAAGTCTCTGTATTGTGCTTGCTAGTATTCCACAGACCAAAGGAAGATACTGGCAAGTCCAGATTGAAAGGAAAGAAAAATAAACTTCATTCCTTCCTGGGATAATTGATATAATCACAACAAATCATGAACGATCTCACAGCAATAGGGGAAATTATTGTAGTTGTTCTTTGAGAGCAATCTACGATGCTTCCCCACCTCCTTGATAGGCCATACTCATCTTTTGGACTTAATCTAGAGATCACGTCCTGGAAAATGACATTCCTGATCCCTAAAGCCTGAGTGAAAAACAAAACCTTATACTCACTGTGACTGCTTGTACCACTGCTGTTAATGCGTGAATGCATTTAATAATAACCAGACCTCCAGTTCATACAAGTGAACTGACTATACTCTCCGTTTGGTGGCAATTTTCTACCTGATGGGAAGGTCACTTAAGAAAGGAATGTGTCTCATCTGTTTTATCTTTAATGCCTAGTACAATACCTGATACAAAGCAGATTTTTAAAAATATCTATGACATAAATACATAAAACTAAAACAACAGTCAAATGGGGTAATTGACATTTTAAAAAAGAAACAAAAAGTGTTTAGGAGACCTCTGCCAGACTCAGCAGTCTGCAAATATTCATGACGATCCCAGACAACATGAAACTAATATAATAACAAAATACCCACCAGAGGTGAAGAAAATTAACCAGAGAAAGCAACACTTGCTTTTTTATTAGATTCACAACCTTTTAAAAGTCCAGCCTCTTTTTGTAAAATGTGTTTAACTTCCTCCTTAGAAAGCAAACTCTGATAGACCTTCTACTTGGCACAACATTTGTCCTCATGTCTGCGTCTGTATGGTGTTCCAGGAACAATTAAGTCCAACATCTGAGATGAAGACCAGAGGTCATCATCCCTAGTTCAAATATACATATGTATATATACACACATACATATGTACACACACCGTTTTTTGGGGTTGTTTTTTACAAAAATAATATATAACACAAAGTTTACATGGCTCTATTCATTCTTTAAAGTTACATAGGTAGGGATCTATGCTTCAGTATAACCATTTTTTACTTTGAATTAAAGTGGGAATTTTAGACCTAAAAATATATTTAACATTACTGAAGAGAAATCAGATAGCAACACAGACTTAGTAAATCTTGATCATCACCTAAGCAGAAATATGTTATGCTGGATGCTACACATCCCCACCATATTATTTTCATTTGAACTAAAATACAAAAGCAAAAGTGTATTGAAATAGTCTTCTATTCATTACACTAGCACATATAGAATTATACTGACTGCATGATAATCTCTATGTACCAAGAGTATATTTTTACAGTGTGTTCAACACTATTTCATGAAATACAGTATCCAGCCAGCAACCACAAAAAAAGGAATGCATGCTGTATAGCAGGAAGAGAACAATAATTTGCAGGTTGACAAATTACATGCCAACGAAAAACAAGAGAAACAAAACTTACAAGATAAATATAAAACTAATTTGCAGTGATATTTAATATGTATTTTTATCAGAAGAAATACATCTGTTACAGTTACATGAAAACACAAACTATGTGAGATTCTAAATTTGCTCCTAGAATATTCAAAATACTCATCAAAAGTTAATTGTTACAATGAAGATGATCAAGAGGTGATTGAATAAACAGGATGTCATTTAGTATTTTAAAAATACAGATTCTGGGAATAGAAGCTACCACCAAAATATCCAGAAATTTGTGTTAACAGATACTGTTTTTGCATACTTGATACTAATAAATATAAGACCTGTTTACATAGACTATGAATGCAAAGGATAGTCATGGAAAGACTAACATGAACACAATCCCACCAGAATGACTACAGAGAGTTCCTGTTGTTTTTTTGCTTCTCACTTTCCCCCAAAACTTGGGTCATCTCTTTGGGGCAAAAAAATTCTTTCAATAGCTCAAGGCCATCCCCTCTGCTGCCAGCAAGATAATAGAATCCAAGCTTGGCGCTGGAAAGTTTTCCAGATGCTGGTATGATTCTTCATCATTCAACTGGACAAGCCCTCTTCATGGCCTCTTCAACTCTAACTGGCACAATCTGCCCCTACAGAAAGGGTTAGCAAGGTCTCTGAAACCGTAAGTGAGGTAATTAACCCTGGATGAATTAGAAGAAGGAGGTATCTGATGAAAAGGCACCTGCAAGTCTGAAATCCTCTTTGGTGAGAACACTGTACATGCGCTGAGGCAGAGCTCGTGAGTATGGAGCAGGGCGGGGCACGGTAGTACGCAAAATGAGTTCGCGGCCAGCAGGGGGTGGGAAGTCTGATGTGGAGTTCTGCCTTCTTTCTTCTGGAGAGCCCATTTTCCTCAGTTCTTCCTCTGGTGGAGATGCAGCTGCAGCCTTGAACAGAATCAGATGCTAAATTCAACAGCGAGTCAAGTGCTACACTTAGAGCATTTTAAAGGACAAATGAAAAAATATGACAAAAACATTAAAATGTCAGTAATGCAGTAAGCCATGTTATGAGTACTCAAAAAAAAACACAATACAAAAAATTGTAAGAAGCAGTGGCATGCGCAGCCAGAGATTACAAATACACTGGTGACAGTGTCAGCAGGGATGAGTGCAAAGCAATCTGCTTGCAAAGTGAGGGCTAAGGGTCATCTTCAGACATCTGATGAAAAGGGAAAGTGTAGCTATACTGGTTTCTATACATTTTTTTCTAGCAATGACCCAACTCCAAGTCTGATGTCTTCAGTCCAATAATGAGCTGCTTCTCTCCAGAGCCAGGAAAGATGGTTTTTATACTGAGTATTTAAATTGATTCTTTTTAAAGGTTCCCTTGCCAACTTAAAACTGGGGATATTAACTTTGTTTGCTGGGTAGCTAATATGATCCAGAAGTGGCAGAGGTCCATGTAGCAACTGTCACAAAAGAGAAATTCTCAATATTTAAGGCATCTATGTTTTCATTAAAGTCTTATAAAATACATATTCAATTAGAACAAACTCTGACCACTATACTTGACAATATCAATTGGGAAAATAGTTGTTTTTGACAATAAAAACATGAAATCATGTTACACTACACAGCAAGAAAGGTATACCAAATCCAAACTGTTGAAGAGGTGGTTAGTCTTAATGACCTTATGAAGTTAGAGGGATGGGAAGGAACAAGGAATTATGAGGGACAAAGGCTATTTTGTTACCTCATCAGAAGACTCAGTCAGCTTGAGAAAAGGGTGAGAAAAGAAACAGTGATGAAAGGGAAACAAGCAAGATGGATTAAAAAGAGCTAGACAGAGATTTTAAGATTATTTCAGAGACAGCATGCACTACATCAAAAATATGATCCTATCAAAAGAAATCAAGACAAACACACACAATAAAACACACCTAACTTGTCAAACTGAGCAGACATCCCATCACTCAACTCATGCATCTGATGGTTCAACAGGCGACATGCAGAGTGTAATTTAAATGGAATGATTCAACAAAAATCTAGCTTTTACTAAAGAATTTAGATGCTAAAAAAAAGTGCTATGGCTTAAAAATGGGATTGAATTTAAGAAGAGGTATTTCAGAGTTACTCGATTTAGCAAGACTGAAGCAAAATCCAACCAGTGGCCTAACTGCTAAACTTCATTTAGCTATGTTTATGCCATTGACATGATGAAGTATATTAAAATGCATAATTTTAAGGAAAAATTCTAAACATATAAAATTAATGTATACTATAAAAACTTCTCAGTGGAGTTTCACTGTAACTTACTAAAAATATTAACATCTTGACTTTTTAATAAAATGGATATAAATAACATCAGTTAATTATGAAAAGTTAAATGAATGGACTTTAATGATTTACTGTAGTCATATTTTAAGGGTTGAATATGAAAATGAACAAACCAGGTACTTGTTATGTGGATTACAGTCTGTCAATTCCCTAAAAACATTCATTGCATGGTTTAAAAGTTTGAAATGTTTTAAAATAATGTGGCTGGTCATTACAATGAGGTCATTACAATGATAACAGACTCCTATATTCACTGATATAGAAAGGTAAGTAGAAAACAAGAACAAATTAAATTATATAATCCTCTTTTTACAAAACACATAGTTGTATATACTAGATGTTAAATGATGAGAATAATCAGTAGGTAGTAAGACATTAATTTTTTTAATATAATTTCCTGTATTGTCCATATTTTTACAATAAAGCTTTACTTATAATTGGAGGAAGAAAAGGCAATTTCCACTTTGGGGGAAATTAACTTTATTTAATCATTCCAAATAAGTAACACACTCAGCATTAAATATAAACCTTTAGATTTTAAACTTCCTAAGACAAGTTGGAAAAGGTTTTTTGCGAAATGAAGAAAATTTATATTGCTGGTAACAAGGAAGACGTGCTTAAAACTTCTGGATACTAAACTGATAAAGGTGTTTAAGTGAAAATAAACTCAGTTTTGGTTCCATAGCAGAGGCAAAAACCAAAATAAACGAAAGTACATAGCTACTGTTTTCTTAAACTGTAATTTATAAAGAAATACAATACTTGGATTTTAACTTAAAATTTATAAGTTTAAGAAGTTATCCCTTAAATAATTTATCTCAGGTTTTAGTTCTTACTAAAAATTTAGATGAGTAGCTTTGGCTATGATTTCGATCATATTAACTAGAAATATTCCAGACCTACTCAAAAGATTATGAAATTGTTATTCCATGTATAAATTTAAAGAAATTCTAATCTTACTTGATGCTTAGAATTAGACCTTCAAAGCTGGGTCATTACAGTGTCATCATAGTGCAAGGTAAGGGGGGCACCCTGTATTTAGTACACTTCATAATATTTTTATCAGAATCTTTAATACTAATGAGCCCTGGCATGAGAATCATCTGTGGGATGCCAGCACCTCTTAACCAATAAACAAGATGAGTACAGAGAGTACAAGCATAAAATATTGCTAATATCACTTTCATAAAAATCAAATTTTAATTTTTTAAAACTATAATTATACAAGGTAATGGTGAAGATAGTTTTAAAATCAAGCTTTCTCTCTGTGCGGAAGCCTAAGTTTCCATAGTCCTAAAACTTTGAAATCTTGCTCTTCCTTTCTAGGAAACCTCTAAAGTTAAATCTGTGGATCCATTTGCATTACGAAGAATTTAAAATTGGTAAGACTGACCGCTATTCTAATTTGAAAGGCATAATAAACATTTTTCACTACAGCACAGCATTAGCCTTTGCTAGCCAAGTCAATGGATTTCAGACCTTTCTACTTTCTGAAATTTACATCTTAAACATCATTTTACTCAATGTATAAGAAAGCAAAAGAATGTCAAAAACTCAGAAGTTACTGTTTCTTCAGTGTTTGAACCCAGCCATGTATGAAAATCAAAATAGCATCTTACTGAGTAGAGGTCTAGAGACATCATGATACAGTCAGTGAGAAATCTCACATACCCTCTGCGCATTCACGAACAGCTTGTGAATGATCCTGCCAGCATGACCTCTTCCTGCGCCGATGACTAACACTTCAGGCTGCTCCAAAAGGCCACTAACAAACCTAGAAGAGAGAAGTAATGAAAAGATAAAAAGGAGTTGCACAGTTCACATTGTGCCAGTCCTCCAAGATTAATTTTGTGGGTAAATCCTCAAACAGATACTGGCTAAATCTACCAAGGCAAGAATAAACTCAGCTGACAATCTTACTGCCTTTCAACTATCAAAGGATCTGTCTCTATAAAGCATAAAGCAATAGTCTATTTCTTTCAGACTAAAAGCTTAAAAAACACTATAGTAAACATAAGATAAAAAAATTTGGATAACAAAAACAAAGTGTTATTTATACAGCAAAACCGAGATCCATATTTTTGGTTTTTTTTCCTTTAGAATGTAGGTGTATATTTGTGAATATGTGCATACTTACTTAAAATACATGTTTTTCTGGGCAAAGTCTCAATTGCAAACTGCCATTATGTGTTAGAAATACTATACTTCCAAGTATATCACAGATAATTTATGGTGATGCTAACAGAGTCAAAGTCATAGAGCCACCCAAGCCAGTATGTACCACATGCTCACTGGTACATAATTCATACTGCTATTTTAGAAATTATTTTTTAATTGATCATTTATTTTGTTCATTAAAAAGGAAGGAATTTCTGAGAGCAAAGTAAACTGGGAGAAAATTTTGCTCAGCAAAAGATAAAATTCAAACAAGAACTTGGTAAAAGCGGCCCTCCCTGGTGGCGCAGTGGGTTAAGCAACGCTCTATGAAGCAAACCACAGCCACTGCAGCATGAGTTCGATTGATCCCTGCCTCTGGTCAGGGAGAGGACCCACATGGCAGAGCGGACCTCTCCTGCCTCTCCCACTGCTCCCTCAGCAGTGTATTTCAGTTGGTCTGCCTGTTCCGCTCCCCACTCTGTCTCTGGTGAATTCTCTCACTTCCTGCAACTCTGGCATGTACCCCAGCTCTTATATGCATAAATAAATAAATCTTAAAAAAAAAAGAACTTGGTAAAAGCTATAGTAGTAATGCCATGTTAGGTAATACTAAATATTTAGCATCAGTAATGCCATTTTTCTAAGGAAAGACTATGAACAATTCAAAGTTATGATAAATTCAAGCAACCGAACCAGCTCATTGGGAAATACTCCACCACATATTAAAACAATGTCCTTTCAAGTACAATGGGCAAAAATGAACAGGGATTCAAACTGACAGGATTCACTGGAAATAGTGTCAAGTCTCAGAAGGAGCGAAAGATTGCCGGAATCATCTGTCTCATCTGGGAGAAGCCATAAAGTTACTCTTTCAAAACATATTCAAAAGGTACTCAGGATATGCAATTTGCTACCACAAACCTTGTTCAAAATTACTTCGATAACCAGAAATAACGAACAGAAAGTTTCAGAATACCTCAACTGTGACTAAGATCAGTAAGAACAGAAAGAAAAGCTCCAGCATACTTTGAGTAACGCGGAGTGAATAGTTTTTCAACGTGAAACTGTGGGCCCCACATCTCCAAGAGCAAACAAGGAAATTTGTAGAAAAAGAGAAATGATAGATTTGTTTCTAAAAGTAGGAATAAGGTAAATACCTGGCAAATACTCAGAAATATAGTAGCAGTCAAACCCTATGATAATTAGTTCTCTGTCTATAGTCAGTGCATGTTACATATAATATAAATATACCACAAATGACTCTCCATATCCTATTAAAATTTTTCTAAATAGATTGGTGGCTTTTCCTACTGCAGACAAAACTGAGTTAGTCAAATAGCAATTACCTTTCAAGATCTTCCTTTTCCTCTTCTTGTTCACATTTTTCAGTTCCAAACTTGGCTTTCAGTGAACGGGCTCTTGCAATTATAGCCTCCACATTAGTAATTTGATGGATGATTTCCTAACAGTGGGGAAGGTAAGACATAGATTGGAAAACAGCAAAAAAGCATTGCCTTCAAAAAATGTATTTTTAAAATAATTATTGCCAACAGGGGATAACACTTAGCAAGATCCTGATATATCACTTACTTCCAACTTCTTATCTTCTGGATTGGGGAAGTGCAAAACTTTACTGGAATGGGATATTATTTGCTTTATAATCTTCTTAACTGAAGAAATGTTTTCCAGACTCTCTATTTTTAAAAAAGATCAAAGCCAAAATTAAATAAGTTAGGCAAAATATACTTTTGTTTTGGTAATGAACTAATTACTAATCAATTAAGACATTTACCTTCTTCCTTTACCTTGAGTACTGCTGCATGAATTACACAAGGTAACAGGTGTCGAGCAAGGTCTGCAGGTTTCTGAACTACCAGATAGTGTAATACCTGAAGGAGGCCAAAGTTTATGTAAAAATAATCAGTGAATTTATTAAATAAAGCAGCTGTTTATAAAAATACAAAAATCCTCTGGCCTGCTGAATTCACATATGTAACAAGAGTGGAGAAGAGCTCTCTTCACTCAGTACCTATCCCATGCATTCAGATTAGTTAGGTACTGCTACTACTTCCAAAGGTAGGAATAAAGTTATTGAAAACAACTAAGAACTTCAGTCTCTAATAATGATGACTATTTTCATGTTTTTTCCTGTTTCTTCACGTAATATATGCAAATAAGGGAAATACAAAGAAAATAAAAACCATTAGCAAATTATACCACATAGAGGTAACAATTAACAATGAAAGATTTTTGTTCCAGAGTTTTAAAAAACATCAAATACACATAAAATAATAACTGCACTTCCAGAGCATCAAAAAAGCCTTTTTAGTCACTGGTTACCTGCCCTAACTGACTCCTACTTACATATCTATTGTCTTAACAATCACTGTCTCTTTGAGGCAGTCATTCTACAATTTCCTTCTAATTTCTAATAAAGGTAGTATTAGTTTTCCTAGTATAGGATTCATACTTTCCTTCAAGTCTTACCATCTCCTCCAGTGACTATGTAGTTTATTTTGTATTTCCCCTTTCACCCAGTGTTTTCTAATACAATGTTTTTAAATTTCCAGGAAGAAGGCCTGGGGTATTTTTTAAAATTAGACATAAATATCAGAGAATTTCTAATTTTCTAGTTTTACTGTAAATTACTGATTATGTTTCTATTATGAAACCTACTGCTATTTTCCTTGTGCTCTAAAATCAGTTTTTTGAATGTTCTATGTGTACTTGAAAAGAAAGTATTATTTAGGTGCAGTGTTTGAGATCTAGCTAAAGGATCAACCTTATTATTTTATTTATATCTTTCCATAGTTTATCTACTTGACTGCTTGTACTAAGAATAATGTGTTAAAAAGTCCTCATTATTAGTGTATGCTGATATGTTTCTGCATGAATCTCCTATGCTTTCTGTTCTGTATAGGTGGTTAATATGCTGTCTGTGTCATAAATAATATAAATATCAATATTAGATCCTTGTTAATTATCACTTTTAGAATATAAAGTACTCATGTTTATCTCAATGCTTTTCTGCTTTAGTTCTACTTTGATCTCAATGCCTGCTTACTGTTTAAATTTGCCTGGTATTTGTCCATTGTTTAAAATTGTAGCCTTTCTGAATCACTGAATTCCTTCTTCATTTGCAGAGAACTGATTTCATATGATTATCTTCCACACAAAGTCCACTTAACACTGTTGACAGGTTCTTGAACTGCAACTTTACATGAAACAATATAGGATTACCAGTACATCTTCAAAAAACACTTTCATTTGACATTGGCTATGATGACTTTTTTCCTCCTCACTGTTATAATGAATTGATGTTGAAAAGAAAGGACAGTGTTAACAAACTTGCTATATTATAATAATTCCGTGTATGATGTGATTGTGTATGTATGTTCTGCTATTTGGTGTGTTCTTTTAAAAAAATTTTCTCTTGGTACTTAGGAAGTCTGTACTTTTATTCTAGTAGATATCCTTGCTTTAATAACTTTCATCCTAATCTTAACTTCCTTATATCTTTAACTCTTTTTACATCTTATCTGAAAATTCTTTTAGATATATTTTTTATTAAATTACTGTTATTTTACATCCATATTTATGTTTTTCACAATAAAGAATTTCTCCCTTCAGGTGTGGTCACGACGTATCTCCCACAAACAAGTCACCCAGAATCATCCACCATAATATGTTGTGCTCACCCCTTTTTTCTCCCCTACTCCTCTCGCTCTCCTTCCCCTCCTGAAGGCTGACAATTTTAAATAACCTCTGATTACCACCTATTAATGAATCAGTCAGTCATCAGTTTCCTCTCTTTCTTTGGCCTCAACTTTTTTGGTAATATCTTTCTATTTGTCCCATCGTATAATTTTTACATATTATTCTTCTATCCATATCTCAACCTAGTTTTAGTCTCAGCTTTAAATTAAATGAAATATTCACCATTGATCCATTTCCAGTTTCCCCATTAATCTCTTGACTGAATGAAGGCCATCCTCCTCTATTTTGTTGTTCAGTAAGACAGATAACCAGTCAGTCACCTGTAGCCATTCAAAAATGCAGTGCTGAGGTCTCCCTGGTGGTACAAGCGGTTGAGCACCACACTACGAAGCATCCACAGCCACTGCAGTACGAGTTTGATCCCAGGCCAGGGGAGTGACACATGGCACAGCAGACCTCTCCTGCCTCACCCGCTGCTCCCCTCAGCAGTGTATTTCAGTAGACCTGCCTGTTCTGCTCCCCACTGTGTCTCTGGTGAATCCTCTCACCCCCACACCTCTGACTTGTACCCCAATTCTTGTATGCATAAATAAATAAATCTTTTTTAAAAATGCAGTTCCTGTGTTATGCTAGTCATATTTCAAGTGCTTACTGAAAATCACATAAGGCCTTTTGTTACTATTTTGAATAGCATATAGCTATAAAACAGTTCTAACACTGCAAAAAGTTCTGCTAGACTGGTCAGTTCTAGTGTGTTCCATAAGAATCACCAAAGAATACGTTTTTGTAGTCTTGATACTGGGATATTTTGTCAAGATACAGTATGTGGTTTATGTATTTTCCTTACATTTCTTGAAAATGCTGTTCCATGTTGTCTTGCTTTGTTGCTTTTGAAAAACCTATCTAGTTGTTTTTCCTTTTTATGTTATCTTCATACTTTTGCTAGGAGGTCCTGAGATTTATTTATTTTTTTAACTGTTTATTTTCCATTAACCTTACTTCCATTTTCTGTTCAAGTCTCTGGAAGAACAGCTTAAGACCACAGTGATGGTTCCTACCCACTCAGTGACCTGAGCAGTGGGAGCTGCAGACCAGTCTTCAGTGGCAGGCTGGGCATTCCAGACTTCAGCAGGGAACTGCTGGATAGGCACAGAGGGCAACTGTACGCCTTCAGAACAGTCTGCTACCTCAGGCTGAGTAGCAGTAAACTCAGGAGCTGGAGCTGTCCATTCACCCTAAAATTCCTCCTTGGTTACAGCCTTTTCAGCAGTGACCTGTTCTTCATTTTTAAACTCTTCAGGATTCCTATAGAAGTAGCGATCAGGCATAACCTCCCAGGGTGTTCACAGGAGATGGTGCCACGCATGCACAGAATTTCTCAGGCCAGCATCTACCACATGAGCCCCATTGAGTGAGCTCCCTTATTGTTGCAGGGGATGGCAACGTTCACATAGCACAGAGGTGAGTCTGTGTTACACAGAGCAATGGTAGGCAGGTTAACGTAAGATGCCTCTGTGAGAGGCTGGTGGTCAGCCCTGGGATTGGTAACCACCAGAAGTCTCGGTTCCCAGAAAGCTGTCCGGATCTGGTTGGTGAAGGTTCCAGGAGTGAAGAGGCCAGCAATAGGAGTGGCTCCAGTGACAGCAGCAAACTTCAGCACAGCTCGCTGGCCAGTGTTCCTGGACGAAATGACACTGAGGTCAGCCAGATTTTCAATGGCAACAATGGCACGGCTGCCAACAGAAGCTTCTACCAGGTTCTCTTCAAATTTAGATGCCATCACTCTTCCTTTTGTAGATGTACTGCTCCATTTGAAAGTCAAGGTTGGTGCCACCTAAGTGGGTTCCTGCTGCAAGGAATTTGAGGACATCCTCTTCCTTCATTTGCAGGACATCAAGGGCTCTGGACACAGTGAAAGTTTCCCTTCAAGTTACGATGGGAACCCAGAACAACATTGTATGGACCCTTCCCCAGGTAGCACGGAATGGCTTTTTTTTTTTTTTCTTTTTTTTTAATATTTAAAGCCTAGTAGTTTTGTTACAGGGCAGTAAGAGGGGCACCCCAGAACTTTTAAACCTGCTCTCTCTAAATGGGCCTTTAATGGAAAGGAATTTTAATACAATTAGGGAAAAATACAGAAAAGACAAAGAATATAGTTAACTAAATTAAGTATCCAAAGTTACCCATCTCCTTGAGGGTAAAGTCTAGCTAAATAGGATTGGCCCAAAGCAAGGCCCAAAAGCCTGCCACAAGTTTAAAAGATTTTTTAGTAGAGACCCATAGAAAAGGGTCAGAAAGAGACAAATCTGGGAGGAAAAAGCAAAATTAAAATTAAGATGAAAGCTTTTTTAATCTCCCCACGGGTCTTTTACCCGCATTTGTTCCAACCAGTCCAAGACCAAAAAGCAAGCACAGTTTCTTCACATGTCCCCCTGCTCCCCGTGCCTCCTCTAGGTCTCCTTGCTGCTCTCCATCCTGCTTCCTTCTTCCTCCCTTCCTTCTGTTCTCCTATCTCCTCTCTCCAGCATTTTCTTATCCCTGCTCAACTCCACCCTACTTAGGGCGGAACAGGGATTCTGGAGCTTCCCCTTTTCCTGGGGACCACCCTGTTACAGTTTTACAATGATGTATTTTGAAGTTCATTACTCCTGGTCAATTTCCCTCTGCATCATGTGAATGCTCTTGCAATATATAAATTCAGGTTTCTTTTATTTCTAAAAGGTTTTATTAGATTGCAAAATTTTTGTTTCTGAAAAAAAAATTTAATAAATAAGGGTTTAAATACATCACATAACATTAAAACATGGCTAATTTAAATATTAATTCTGTTCTAGTGTTTTTTTTCTTACACACTTGATAAAATGAACATTATTCCTACTTTTCTATTTTTCATTTCTACTACTATCTTTTTAACCCCTTATTTCCATATCTCAAGTTCATTCTCTTGGCTGTTTTTCCTTGTTGATTTTTATTAAATTTAAATATAAATCTATTCTCCCTTGGGCCTCTTATAGTTTAGTCTTTATTTTTGAAATGGTTGTTTTTTTTCCTCCTAATTCTATCCCAGGTTAACCAGCTGTACTTTCATTTCTTTGTGGGTTTTTGTGCTTCATTTCTGTTCTTGGTTATAGTATTTCTGATTAAACGTTATTTTTCATATCCCACTCTATGCTTATTTGATGATATCTGATGGGGTTTGGAGTTATATATTACAATTTTCTTCTGCTTGCGAGCCAATTTTCTGAGAAATATTTCACTAGCTGAAAATGATTCAATTTGCATTTTCTGTTTTTCATACTCTTTTACAGATGTGGTCTGTTCTTTGTTGGTATATCATTAATATGGCTAAAATTTAGTATCTACATTTGCTCAGCTGAGTGATGCTGGGAGACACAAAATAGATTAAGAAAGGAAAACTGATAGTGTTGCCATGGGAACCTGGCCATGAGTCCACATGACCAATGGGGGCTATCAAGAATTCCCAGGAATGTGGAAACAGGGCAGGCAGAACCAGGTAGGACACCTTCTGTATGAAGAGCCATTGAAATTTGATGTCTCAGTAGAACAACCAGCAGAGATTCCCTCATCCATGAAAAGCCCATGAAAGGGAGTCCCAAACCTTCCTGCACAGATATCTCATGTGTTGTCCCCTGTTCTCTTATAGGGTATTTCAATAAATCCATCTTTTTTGCCCTCAATTCTGTCTCCGGTGAACTCTTTCACCCCTGCCTCACCCCAGTATTAACTGGCCACATTCTTTACTGTTTATAATAATTTTTTCCCTTATTTTTCCTACTTCCTTCTTTCCATCATTGCTTTATCTCTAAGGGTATCATTCTATATATATATATATCTGATTCTTTTCAAGGCACTCTCTCTCTGAGCTTCCACTTCTAATCCTATTTACCTTCAAGTCCCTTTCCTGAACCAAGTGCTATGAACTACCAAGCTCTACCAATATCGAGTACGCTGGCACCTGGTTTTAGGCTCTCTTTCTCAGTACCTTTGGGCTCCAAGTCCTCTGTATCCCTCAGCTCTTCTTTTTTTTTTTATTGTTTTTTTTTATTAAAATATTTTAAAATTTACATATACTTGCCATTAATTGTAATCCCCATGTATTCCCCATCACCATCTCACCAGTGCACCATCACCTCAGTCCCTCGTGCTCCCATCTTCCCTCAACCTTCCCCCTCCCCTCCGCACCAGGTGTCCCCAGTCTGTCCTTGTCTCCTCATTTTTGGTTTCTGTGTCTTTATTGCTGTTATTGTTATTATTATTATTGTT
>JAGFMF010011968.1:431795-442559 GCA_019455555.1 Galemys pyrenaicus | reverse complement strand
TTCGGATCAGTGTTTTTGTGTCTTTTGGGTAGATCCCTAGGAGTGGGATTGCCGGATCATATGGTAGTTCCATTTCTAGTAGACTGAGGAAGCTCCATATGGCCTTCCATAATGGTTGGATTAGCTTGCATTTCCACCAGCAGTGTACCAGGGTTTCTTTAGGACATATTCTTAAGGGGACTTCTCTATAAAAATTAATTTCACTTGTGGAATACAGAGAAACTAAACAAAGGAACTAACAGAACTAACTCAAAATAAATTCTACAGATGACTGAAAAACTGATGCTTTTATAGGGGGAGAAAGTGTCAAGGTTGGAAACAAAGTGGGGAGGGGACTCAATGTCTATGGTAAAGGATAATGTTAATTTGTTAATAAATGTGGTATCAGGTGATGACATACATATGAGGAGGTGTGACTCTAGCCACTTATATATGGTGTTGTAATCCAATGTTGCCTCAATTTAAAAAGTTAAGTTTACAAAATAAAAGTTAGAAAAGGGAAAAAGATAATTTTCAGGCCTTTTATCACTGTTAGCCCCCAAATGTTTTGTGGTACTGCTGATACGTAACTCCTTTTACTATGCATACTTTGTCACATGTTAAAGAATATGCTCAACGTATATTTAAAAATTAGAGGAACTGGGCCTCCTTGGTGGCGCACTGGGTTAAGCAACGCACTATGAAGCGAACCACAGCCACTGCAGTACGAGTTCGATCCCTGCTGCCGGCCAGGGAGGGGACCCACATAGCGCGGCAGACCTCTCCTGCTGTGCCCGCTGCTCCCCTCAGCAGTGTACTTCACTTGATCTGCCTGTTCTGCTCCCCGCTCTCTCTGGTGAATCCTCTCACCTCCCCCCACACACCTCTGGCCTGTACCCCAGTGCTTGTATGCATAAATAAATAAATCTTTAAAAAAAAAAATTAGAGGAACGACTCTGTGCCAACCCCCACTACTATGCACATTTACAAATATTATTCTAATCTTAGGCACTGTGTGATTAAATATTATTGCTCACATCCTAAAAACATATGAGCTAAAAATCCGGTTAAAAATCTTGTTCAGATAAATGGCAGGGACAAGTTTAACACAAAGTTCCAAGTCCAGTATTCTTTTCATTGCATAACTCTTGAAGGTTGTTGTCTTAATGCAGTGATTAAGTGCAATTATCATTATAATTACAATAACAGTTAAGAACAGCTGTCATTTATCAAAGTCCTAGTATATGCCACGGAGTGTAATAGAAGGTCCTCACAATAATCTCACAAGGCTTAATTAGCTTCATTTATAGATGAGGAAAGTTAAACAGCTTGTTCAAAATCATATAGTCAGAAGGAAAAAGATAAATACCAGATTGTCTCACTTATATGTGGAATATAGAGAAACCAAACAAAAGGTCAAGAAAAAGCCAAAACTAGCAAGCTGACCACAATTGATGCAAAGAAGTGGGTAAAAGTAGGGAGGTGGGGAGGGGGCAAACAGGGGAGGGATAAACTCAAGGGAATATGGTGATGGTTTCCAGGTGATATGGTAGTGGGAGAATTATGGAGGCTACAACAATGTAAGAAAAATAAAAAGTAGGGGAACAAAGCAAAGTCATATAGTAAATTAGAATTAAATCCTGGCCCCTAGGCTGGGCCTGCATACCTAGGAATCACTCTACTCCCAACCTAGTATTCACTATAAAGCTTTTTCTGGACTGTAGTGAAAGTAAGTTTTCAAATACAATTCTTTTACCTAAAATGGTATTAAATTGCAAATTGAATGCAAGGTTAACAGGTTAGCAGGTAACATGGCAAGTTACCTACTTTATTTCTACTCTCTTCTCTGACCACTCCTTGGGAAGCAATCTATACGGCATCAAACTGTTCAACATGCTCTCTCAGGCTCCTGTACTCCTCTGCTTCTGGAAGTTTAAGATTAAATTCAAGCACCCCTCTGTATGAAGTCTTTTCTAATTCTTACCGCCCAAAGAGACAGATGCATCCTCTGCTGTGTGCTCACATGCAACGTGATACTATAACTGTAATTTACTTTTCTTTTTCACCTTACACTAGTTGGAAATTTCTGAATGTTAAAACATTATTTTACTCATTTTATACACCCAATCGTGTGTGCCTCATAAAAGGGAGTAGCTAATGAATAAATGAGTATACATATAGACATATATTTAGTTACCAAGAGAATAGTATTGAGGACATCATTATTCAGCGGTGACTCTTCTACACCTCTGTGTTTTCGTATTTTTTTCTTTGCAGTGTGTACCATATTTGAAACTGATAATTTATGAATTGGAACTGATGATGGTTCTGTCAACTTTGACAAAGCATGACTTATATCAGCAATTTCTATAAAAAGAGTAGAAATAAATACAAATTGAGTCAATATCCTTAACAAGTTAGAATGATAAATAAAATGATAATTATACAGGATGTTTGAACCACTCTTTTTACTGGTATTGCATAATCCCGGAATCATAAAAATTTTAAATATCTATTTGGCTTTATATACATCCTTGATTGACAAAAGTATAACACAAATTATTTCTCCTGTGGGGATTTCAAAAATAAACCTCAAAAAGCCTGTTTCAAAACATATTACATTTTTGGTGGGAAAAATTTATTAAATGTATCTAATGTATTAAGCTCAGAGTACAGGCTGGAGAGAAATGGTAACCAGCTGGTCCATCAAAACTTGCCTCTCCAACTTAATTCAAACCAGAAAATGGAAATTACTAGAAAGTGTGCCAAAGAGAAAGAATTAGACATTTTTAAATAACAAAAAAAAAAGTTACCTTTTCCCTCATCCTCAAAAGTGGATCGTCCAAGTATCTCATCAGTTGATTCCTTTCGACGGCAAATTTTAAAAAATTCAGTGACAAAATCACCTGTGTAGAATAAATGTTACTCATTTTGACATATAACTAAAATAAAATCAATCCTATAAAGAACATATCTTTTCCAAAAAGCCATTCAGTTTTCCTACACAAGACCAAAATTAATCCTATTTCAAAAGTATACTTGCTCTTCCTTTCCTCTACGTTCCAGAATATTAAAAAGGTTTTTCCTTAAAGTTCCCTCTGGAATGAAAGGAAAAAGAAATAATATTAAGCACTTACTATATGCCCAAACAAGACAAATAGTATCTTTTTTTTTTTTGGTTTTTATTTATTTTTGCTTAGAAGAACTGGAGTGTAGCCAGAGGTACAAAGGATAAGAGTGGGAAAGCACAGTGTGTACAGAGACAGAGTGGGGAGCAGAACAGATAGATTTACTGAAATACACTGCTAAGGAGAGTAGCGGGCAAGACAAGAGAGGTGTGCTGTACTATCTGTCAGTTAGCACCCTGGGCAGGGATTGAACTCAGGCCACAGTGGTGACAGTGCTGAGACTTAACCCCTAGGCCATCAAGTGGCCCCAGATAGTATCTTTTTAAGTTAACAAAGGCATATAATATGTATGTATGTAGTGGCCTTTTCTCCTTATGTTCCATACCTTACTAAAATTCTGAATCAATTAAAAAAATCAAAGTTAAAAAGATAAGGTTATTTAAGCATAAACTGATATTAATAGTATATTTAGTATCATTACAGGGGGAAGAGGTTTAATTCTTCTAAAAAGTGGTTATGAGACATGTTTACACAAATTAAAGCTTAACAAGAGCCCTCAGCATAAAAACTATTAGACAAGATAATATACCTAGTACTTCTAAGCTTTAGAAATCATCAACTAGTTCTGAATAAACCTAGAATATTTCTTGGGCTTCTTCAGCAAAGCAGGAAAATTCTATTAACTAGTCATATAATCTGTATGTATAGTCATATATAAGCTACATTATATGTAGTGACTATATATGATGACTACAAAACCCTATAATCTAGTCATAAAAAGTCAGAGTAGGGTGAGATTATTGAACAGTAACTTAAAATGAAATTACTTTTAATTTTAACATACTCTGCAATTACAGAAATCAGAGGATGAGGTATAATAAGAAGCTAGGAAGGAATACAGTAAATAAATTTAATGGTTCAACTACAAAAACTATTTATTGAACATCTGCTAAAAGATAGACATAGTATTAAATGTAACATACACACATAACCTTTATTTGATCCTCTCAACAACCCTATGAAGTGTGTTATTATTGTTGCCTCTATTTCAGTGAGATTTGCTCAAACTGGTGACCTAGGATCTGAAACAAGTTTTGCCCACCTCCAGCACTCCTAATATCAACCCACTCTCCCCAACACACCAGGAAAATACACCAATAACAGGATTTTTACTATATATATCTTTGTGTTCACTGCTATATATTCAGCACAAATACTGCTGATTAGAATTTGATGAACAGAGATAATGAATGAAAAGAGTCCAAGAAAATAACATTTTAAAGAAATGCATCACTATCATCAAAAATTATTTAGAAACTTCATCAGCTGAAAGGTAATATGGAGCTAAGGTGGCATGGATGAGCACAGAAACAGAGGAAATATTTTCATGTGTACTAAATATAAAAAGAGGAAAACATGGAAAAAGACACAGAGCAGATGGGTTAAAAAAAGACTTTATAAAAGGTAGCTATAAAAACGGGAAGGAAATGATAACTTCAGACAAGGACTACAATAATACTATCTGAATAGAAATTGATCTTTTTTAAGTATTTCTGTTTATACTATTTCACTTTATTTTTTCAAATAACTCTGAGAGGCATAAATGATTACTACACCTTTTTTCCCCTACCAGAAAATAGGTTTGCAATGTCATATAACTCTACAAAAGAGTTCTAATACAGGCTGTCAAAATCAGTGTTCTTCCCATCATGTTCCACAATCCAGAGGGAAAGTAAAAGACAAAAAGTTCTCCACTAACTATAATAGAAAATGCAGACTATGCCACAGTAGGGAGTTTGGGAGTGGAGGGAAGAGGTGGCATGAAAGCATTCAGATAAACTTCAGATTCAGGGAATTTTGATATGGAGACTTTTAAAACTACAAGAGAACAAAGAAATCCAGCTATTGTTGTTCAAGAATAAATAGAAGGAATTAATGCTGCTGGCAAAAATTTTTCTTTTTAATAGTATTAACCAAAGGGTCACAATTGTAAAATGAAACTAAATATTATTTTTTTAGATAAATAAAGTATGGAGAATGCATTCAACATTCCAATTTGGAAAGTAGACCGATCAGAGGTATTTCAGGATAGGAACATAATATCTTACCTAGCAAACACTGGGGATTATCAGCTTTTCGAACTCTAACAGACCAGTGGGGAGCCTGAATCGGATCCAAATCACTAAAATACCAAAATATTACACATGAGATCTTAATTATGACAATTTACAAGACTCACATATTTATCAAAATGCATCCTAATCAAAACATTACATAAAGAAGGACTCCATTTGCCTCCTTCAATTTGTTATTCTGATGTAATAAGGCCTATTGGCTAAATTGTAAAAAAAGTAAAATCTTAAGAGATCAAAGTTCTCAGGCTATTGATCACAGAGAGAAAAACCAAAATCAAAACAAAATTAAAATACATTTAAAAAGTGACGCTGAACAGGCAATATTAACTGATAATGTAATGAGAAAAATTACATTTTATAATAAAAAAGAAATGAGAAATATAAAGGTATGTATAATCATCTTTTTTTATAGCACTAATAATAAAAAATAAGCTACAAAAACTTGCACAAAATCAAAAGCATTGTATTTCTTCAGTTAGATCAATTATGGTTCATACAGTTTGGTAGAATACTATGCAACAATTTAAACAATGACAATACAGATATACAATTATTGGCATAAAAATGTTAAATATTAAGTGAATAAAGCAAATTGATACGTGAATTTAAACTTCAGAACGATACACCTCAAAATGCTATTTTTTAAGCAATGGACCAAAGGTAGTTGTTACTTTATTCTTTATGTTTGTAAATTATCTAAACTAAGAAAAAGTGTGCATTACTTTTGCCATCACCAAATACATTTTAATTATAAAAGAAGTGTCCTATTTCTCACTGTTCTGCATAAAACATGAAAATGGAACAAAAATTACATTTCTGTTTTTCCATTCTTTCTGAAGCTTGCTTTAATGTTCAAGTTATTTTCACTGCTTAGAAGTTATGATATAGATGTTCTGTTATTTATTACATTTATCATCAAATATTATTCAGTCTGATGACTATTATTTCTTCAAAGCATTTAATGAAATACTTCTTACCAATTTAGAAAAGTTCAAGAGAATTATGCACTGAATCCAAAACTGCATAACTAAAACCAAAGATTCATTCAGATTGCTCATTATCTTTGATCTCCAAAGTTAAAAGACATCTCTAACACATATTAAACAGTCTAAAAAGTGATTTTAACAGTAAAACAATCATCCAATCTTATCAGACACTGACAAAGGAAAACTGCTAACAACTTAACAGTTAATTTATTCTATTGCATTTTTTATTTCAATTACTCTTAACATACTTACGAATAAACATCATTATCCACAATGATACCTTCAGTCAGGTGAGGCCATGTAGTTGCTAAATGGAGTTCACTAAAATAAAACATAAAATACATTCTAAAACTTTAATACTAGGTATATAACCTTTGATTCAGCCATTCAACTTCTAAAAATAAATTGTAAGGAAAAAACTAGAGATATACACACAAATGTTAAAAGTATTATTTATAATACAATAAAACTGAAGATAACTGGTAAACAACAGCACATACATATGAAAGTACTATCAAGCAGATTATTTTTAAAAAATGCTACATATAATAGCCACAAAGTATAAATAACAGAAATGTCTGTAAGCTGATAAATGGATAAACAAATAATGATACTATCCATAAATTATACAGCCATAAAAAGCAGGGAAACTGATTCATGCTACAATGTGGATGAACCTCAAAACTATTTTGCTAGTGAGACAAATCAGACACAAAAGGCAACGTATGACCCAACTTATATAAAATGTCTAGAGTAGGCAAATCCATAGAGAGAAAAATTAATATTTGCCCATATAGGCTTGGTAAGTTGCAGTTTATATCTAATGGGTGAGGGATTTCTCTTTAGAGTGATGAAAAAATTATTCTGGAATTAGACAGTGATGATGGTTGTACAACCATCTGTAAATACTAAGAATCACTGAAGTGTTCACAATTAGTGATGAATTTTATGAACATAAATTATACCTACATTTTTTTTAAAGATTTATTTATTTATGCATACAAGCACTGGGGTACAGCCAGAGGTGTGGGGGGGTGGTGATAGGATACACCACAGAGAGCAGGAAGCAGAACAGGCAGATCAACAGAAGTACACTGCTGAGGGGAGCAGCGGGCACAGCAGGAGAGGTCTGCCGTGCCATGTGGGTCCCCTCCCTGGCCGGCAGCAGGGATTGAACTCGTGCTGCAGTGGCTGCGGTTTGCTTCATAATGCATTGCTTAACCCACTGCGCCACCAGGGAGGCCCTATACCTACATTTTTTTAAAGTATGTTTAGATTAGTGTTTGTGAATGTTTTGTACAAAGTACCAGAGGGCAAAATATTTTAGGCTTTGTAGGCCATGTAAGTTTCTGCTATTTCTGCTTATTTTTTCTCTCAAAATCTTTAAAAATTCTTCATGATTTTACTAGGAAAAAATACTTAATAACTAATTACTTCAAATTTCTACTACCAGGTCAGTATTATTCTCTTCCACTAAAATTTTCTCTAAGCAAAATTTAAATGAATGAGCCAGCTGGAGACCCACAAATACATGTGTAAGTCATCCTATACCATTTTCTCCTTACAACATGCTAGCCATGATGGTATTCTGTTATTTACTCCAGGCTCTTCTCTCTATCCGTTAGAGGCTTTTCCTTCAACCTGGAAAGGCTATCTTCTTCTTTGTTTATCTAAGTCCTTATCTAATTGAGACTCAGGTTGAGTATTATGTCCTTTGTGAACACTTTCTTGATGCTCTAAACTAGTTTCTCATGCTGTCACAATATCCTGTACCTTTATTTCAAACTATCCCTGTTTGTAACTGTTTATTTATTTAGATGGTTATTTTGTCTATGTCCTTCAATTAGAATTTAAATGCCAAGTAAAGAATAACTTTTTATTTTGTATCTTCCCCATTTGGCATAGAGCCTGGCACATATTAGTATTAATTACAAAGAATATGCAATTTATCATCTCTTTTTAGTGATTGTAAGCTAATATTATTATTATTTCTATTCCATGTAAGAGTGTTAAGAATATATATGTGGGGCCTCCCTGGTCGCCTAGGGGTTAAAGTCTCGGTGCACCTTGATGACCTGAGTTTGATTTCCTGCAGGAAGCTAACCCACAAGGGGCAGCAGACCTCTCCTGTCTTGCCTGTTGCTCCCCATAGCAGTGTATTTCAGTAGATATGCCTGTTCTACTCCCCACTCTGTCTCTGGTGAATCTTCTTACCCCCATACTTCTGGCCTGCAACCCCATTCTTCTATGCAAAAATAATCTTTAAAAAAAAGAACGCACATATATGCATGTGTATAAAATACTTTAATTAACCAAATAGTTTATTTTAATAAACAAATGAGATAATTTCTAATTTGGCACTATTCATATTTTCCAAATATTTTGCTATCAGTGATTATGTTTTGCAAGTTCTGTATTTTCTTGTGAAACTGCTTTCTATTTTTTTTTTTAAGACTTATTTATGCATACAAGAGCTGGGGTACAGGCCAGAATCGCAGAAGGAGAGAAGATTCACCAGAGATAGAGTGGGGAGCAGAACAGGCAGATAGACTGCTGAGGGAAGAAGTGGGCAAGGCAGGAGAGGTCTGCTGCGCCATGTCAGGTCCCCTCACTGACCAGGGATCAAACTCTCGCTTTAGTGGCTCGAATGCTTCACAATGCAGCACTCAACCCACTGCGCCACCAGGGAGGCTCTGAAACTGCTTTCTATTAAAGTTCAGCAGCTCTTCTTCAAAAGCAGCTGTGTAAGCTAAGAGGTCACCACTGTGTCTATTTGCCATTTCTAAAAAAGTGGTCAGGATCATAATCTGAGGCCTACATCATCTCAAGTAGGGAAGGGGGAGAAGAGGGATCAAAATAGAGAAAGGAAGAGAACAAGGGACTGTAGTACAAATCACACGTGCTATGGTGGTAGGAGAACTATGAAGACTATAGCTGAGGGGAGAAATCAAATACTTCACAAAATTTAACAGTGATGTAAGAAAATAAAAAATATAGGAAATCAGAAAAAATGTGAACAACTATTAATTTTGGATGATAGATACATGAAATATTGTTATATATAATATTTTTGAGATTTTCAATATTTAAAATGTTTGCCAAATAACTTCTACAGACTAATAAAAGGTATATTTATGTTTTATATATTATTTTTAATATTTTTTTTATTACAGAAGAAAAAACCAGATGGAAAGATTGTTAGATATGGACTCTATTTCTGGCACTATAGTCAATTCAGGAGGCTGCACTATTACAAAGCATGGTAAAATCATTATCAGTGTAATTTAAAAAGTAAAGTCTCATAATTCAAATGATAGATTAAAATTCTTACCTAATAGGATCTTCACAGGCACCAAACGGTAACTTGCCAAATTCTAAACCTCCAACTTCTCCTCCAACAAGGGCATCTATATCTAAATAAAAGAAATATCCTTTCATTATTTAGGAAAAAATGGAGACTTACAAATTTATTCTAATAAGGTTAGTCTATTGGGAGATAATAAATTGAAAATTTCCTACATTAACAGTCCATACAGCAAGTTACAGAGCAAACAGTCTGATATTAAAGACTTCTCCTAAAAACACTGGAGTAAAAGGACATGATTAATTTCTACTTATCCATTGGTTCATTTCAAGTCATGCATTCTAAATTTTACCCTTTTGAATTACTCCTTAAATAATGCTTAAAAGAGGGTTATTCTTATGTGTATGTATTTTCATTTTCTAAGAATATGATTATATCATCTAAGAGAAAGATTACCCAAGTATTAAAAATTTAATCACCAACCTATATTCATCACCTTTGCTGTCAATTTCTGAATAGCACATGAGTCATCATTAATAAAATTATGTTTCAGTTGACTGCACATGGAAATATTTAAAGAAAGAATTTTCTTTCTATTATGAATGGTATCTGAGATTAGAGGAAAATTTAGAAGGTAAATCACCCTCCTTAGTTCCATTCCTTTTGAGGAAGTAATAACTACTTATAAAACACATTAAAAGGATTTATTTATCTTTCAAATAATACAGAAGGCTGTTTTTAATTATCCACACTATACTGGAATTCTAAAATTAAAGTCTATTTTTGAGTTATAAACACTCCCCAGATTTGATGAAATCATGTCTGACAATTATCTAAATACTAAATTATTAAAATTAGTTATTAAATATGGCTCAATTATTCGAATCAGTTAATAGTCTCAGGTCAATTCATTCCATTTTCCAACTAAAGAATGCTTACAACAATAAATACCAGAATGACAAGCTCTAAGATATGAATTGTTAGGAGCTTAAAAATGCATAAGGACACTTCATAAATCAGCAAGTACTAGACTATAACCATATAAAGGTACTAATTGAATTTAAAGTTGAGATGCAAGTATATAAAATGAAAAGATCAAGGGATTTGGTGTTTCACGAGTGTATAAATATGAACTTTGGGCCTCCCCTGGTGGCGCAGTGGGTTAAGCAACGCACTACGAAGCAAATCGCAGCCACTGCAGCACGAGTTCGATCCCTGCTGCCGGCCAGGGG
>JAGFMF010011968.1:362654-431745 GCA_019455555.1 Galemys pyrenaicus | reverse complement strand
CCGCTCTCTGTGGTGAATCCTCTCACCCCCCCACACACCTCTGGCCTGTGCCCCAGTGCTTGTATGCATAAATAAATAAATCTTTAAAAAAAAAAAAATATATGAACTTTACCATTTAGCAACCATGTTAACTCTTGGTCAGTTACTTATATTCTCTAAGACACTTACATTCTCTAATAGATAATACTGGTATCCTAGGTAAAAGAGGGTTACATGAAATAATACATAAAATGCCAAGTAGAATGTCTTACATGTTCAATTCTTTTTCTACAGAAAATGTTAAAAATTCACAGGGCCTTGAAAAGTTGAAAGCTTTTCTTTAAGATCAGGAATAAGACTAGATTGGCCACTTTTACTTTCCATTCAAGATAATATTGAAAGTCATAGCCAGAGCAATTAAGAAATATAAATGTATGCAAATTGGAAAGGAAAAAGTAAAAACACCACTATTTACAGAACACATAGTTTTATATCGAAAACCCCTACACTCCACCAAAAAAAAGTTAAAATTAATCAATAAATTTAATAAAGTGGCAAGATATAAAGTCAATATATAAAAAAATCAGTTGCATTTTTATATGGTGATAATAAAAAAAGTAATTAAGAAAAACAATCCCACATACAATGAATGGCATTAAATTGAATAACTAGGTATAAATTAAACTGAGGAGCTGAAAGACTTATAAACTGAAAGCAGTAAGACACTGATGAAAGGAATGAGAAAGACATAAATGAAATGGAAACATATATGCTCAGGAATTAGAAGAATATTTTTTAAATGTCCATTCTACCCAAAACATTCTGACATTCTTTATAGAAACAACAACTAAAACATATGGAATCACATACACACACATGCCACACACACACACACACACACAGATATTCAATCACAAAAAAGGGGAAGGAAATCTTGCGAAAAACCTAAACCTTGTATCAAAACCTAACTTTTAGTCTAACGGATTAGTCTAACCAACTTTTAGTCTAACCAACATGAATGGATCTTGAGGACAATATATTAAGTGAAATAAGTTAGAAATGAATACCATATTATCTCCCATATATATAATTATTAGTTATTATAGCTTACTACTAGTTATAAAGTAAGTCTTAGGCATGTACTATAGGTCATAGTAACTATAGTTAGTAATACCATAGTGCATATTTGAAAGTTGCTAAGAGAATACATCATAAAAGTTCTCATCACAAAGAAAAAATATTTTGTAAATGATGTTAATTAGACTTATTGTGGTGATATTTTCACAAAATATACAAATACCGGGCCTCCCTGGTGGCGCAGTGGGTTAAGCAACGCACTATGAAGCAAACCGCAACCAAACCGCAACCACTGCAGCACGAGTTCTATCCCTGCTGCCGGCTGGGGAGGGACCCACATGGTGCAGCAGACCTCTCCTGCTGTGCCCGCTGCTCCCCTCAGCAGTGTACTTCCGTTGATCTGCCTATTCTGCTCCCCGCTCTGTCTGTGGTGAATCCTCTCACCCCCCACACCTCTGGCCTGTACCCCAGTGCTTGTATGCATAAATAAATAAATCTTTAAAAAAAAAATACAAATACCTAATAATTATGTTATACATTTGGTGTTGAGTAAATCTAAATATAAAAAAAAAAAAGATGGAAACAGCCCTTAAAAAATTACACAGCATTCAATTTACTGAGGAAGAAGGTTAATTTTTTTAATTGAATTATTTTGTTATTAAGATAACAATGGTTTACAACACTATGTGATTGAGGGCACAGATTCACATCTCTTCAGATTTATGTTAAAAGACCATGCACACCACCAAAGCACCTTCCCACCACCATAATACACTGGGCTCCTTCCAACCTTTGCTTCTCATCCTGCAACCTCCCTTACTAATAGCCTCAATTCTGCAGTCAGATTCATAGGGTTTGTGATAACTGTTCCTTTGTTTCATTTCTTTATATTCCACCTATGAGTGAAATCATCTGCTATTTGTCTTTCTCAGAAGGTTAACATTTTGATCCCCACTTAAAAAATAATTGGCTATAGAACATCAACAAAGGTCTTATTAATGAAAAGAACTATAGTGCTAAGATTCTGGTTCTTAAGCTACTAAGATCAGTAAGTTTCTATTCACTAAATTAAATACAGTTCTAAGTTATCTCACCTGGAGGTTGCTGAGGCCAAAAATACTGCTGCCAATCTTGAAGTACATAGGTAAATCGAATAGCAATACTAACTGGAGGCAAGGGAGTTAAAGGACATCCCTAGGAAATAAATGCAAAATCAATACGATGTAAATGCTAACACCCTTGTTCTATATAAATTCAACATCAACATTTCAAACTACTAGAATGGAAACAATAGTACCTTCACAAAATAGGACTTTAAGATAATACTGTTAAGGTAATAGTAGGTATATTCTAGCCATTAAATAGGAAAACTAAGTCAATGAAATTATCAGGGAAGTCATTTTCATGAGAGACATTTTCATAGCCTAAAAGCTTGAGATGAATCAGGAGTAATAAAGAAGGAAGATTCTGTGAAAAGGAGTCATAGTGGCATATCTTAGACCTGCTTTTTAAACATGGAAAAATAAAATCTAAAAAAGAATCAGTGTATTTGTGTGCACATTTGTGTATACAAGGGATTTCCATCCACAATTTTTGTAAACTGGTTTCATAGAAGCTTTCGTTTTCTAAGAGTTGTATTGCTTTTAAAAAATTCATCTAAAAAATGCTGGAGAGAAAATTACATTAAAATAAAGCTGTATAAACTACAACCTGGCAACGAGGTGTTAAATTTCATTAAGCAAAATACTCTTTCAAAATATCACATACAATTTTAATTACACAAGTATATAATTTACTATTATCGTCAGACACATTTAATATGAAAAAATGTGATTCAGTTTTTTAAAGTAAGGTTACTGTTATAAAGGGTACAACTAGTTTGCAGGAGATGATTTTCTTTTTTAGTGAAAATAAACTCAGATAGATACAATCCAGTCTTAACCATTTAACCAGAATTTAAGACTAAGTCAAAAAGTCATTCACACAAAACAGACTAATAAAATAGTCATTCATACAAAACAGATTATATTAATAATCACTTAACAGTGGAAAACTTAGAATTAACTTCACATTCATTAAAGTCATAAAAATTAATACTATCATCCAAACATCCTATGAACTCAGTCTCCCTTGGTTAACATACAGTAATGTGAAATAGGAGTTATAGATGCCTAGAAATCACCTAGGGAGCTAAAATACACATTCAGTAGCATTCTGCACATCTAACCAGTTTTCAGGAATTATTGATACTGTTGGTCAGAAATAAGAGATATATGGCTTAGTAATAGAAACTACACCATAGCAATGTCACTTTGACATTGTTAAAGGAGCTCTGCTTCTGTCACATAATAAAATACAGAAAGATGACAAAAAAGAATAGGCTAGTGTCAAACATGATGTAAGTATCTTTGTGAGCCCTAGAAAAGGCATAGAAAATGTAAAGTGATAGATAGGTGGAGGGGTTGCTGCTAAACTCCAGATGCAGAAGATAGCAGTGAGAGACTGAATCAAATGGAAACAAAAGTACTCTGCCCAGAATGAAGACACTTAAAACTCTCAGCTTAGAGCAGTACACAGTTCACAATGGGGCTGGACATGCCTACTTGTACAGTGGTTTTATTTGAAGCCATGGGTAGGAGAGTTATTGTGTAAGGGGAATAAACCCCACTCTCCAGACCTGAGCTTGAAATGAAATGATTCTAAGACTAGTTATGCAATACCCCAGTATCACCACTGAGCAAGAAACTTCAAAGGTCATATTTTATAGTTCTGAAATATTCTGCATGTAGGGAGCAACCACAAAAAAATACGCCAGAGAAGATGTAAGAGAAAATTGAAAAATTTAAAGACATTCCTTATTCAAAATAAGCCTGTAAACAAACTGTCCCCCCAAAATGAAAAACTGTTCTTCTAAAAGAGACAGGTATACAAACCAATAATCAGAATATAAAACCATGAATCATAAATTACCTGAAAGAATGAAGAACATCTAACAGAAAATGAACTAAGTGTAAGTTTTCAAATATTTAGAGATTTATGAACAAAGATTTAAAATGAAAGTTTATGTGACTCCAAAGGGTAAAAATAGGTCCCCCAAAAGGAAGTCTTTTCTAGTAGAACTATATGAAAATAAAATAAGTTGTGAGTGAAGGATGAGTGCCATATATATTTCTAGAAGATGTTGAACAGTAATCATAAAGAGCACAGGAGAGTGACATATTGGGTAGTTTTAACTATATAAATACTCTAATGTACCCAAACCAGGTTTCAATTATTTTAACTTCAACCCTTATCAAATAAATTTTGAGAAATGTTTCACATCTACAAAAGGAAATCATGTAAAATTCTGACAATGTGATTAAGAAACACATTTTTTAAAAAAGATTTTATTTAATTTTGCATCGAACTGGGATGTAGGCCAGAGGTGCAGGGGGTGAGAGGATTCACCAGAGACAGAGTGAGGAGCAGAACAGGCGGATCTACTGAAATACACTGCTGAGGGCAGCAGCTAGAGAGACAGGAGAGGTCTGCTGTGCCATAGGTGGGTTAGCTCCCTGGCCGGAGTCAAACTCAGTCCCTTGCGGAGGACCATCTTGATGGTAGCACTGAGACTTAACCCTTAGGCCATGAGGAAGGTCCCAAGAAATACTCATTTTTAAGTAAAAATAGCAAACAGATGAAATCTAGATGGTCCCTAGAGAAGATAATGTAGATGGAGGAATGACAACAGTTCCCAGAAAATAATACAAAAAAAATTTTTTTAAAAGAGAATAAAGACTGAGGTGATGGTGCACTGGTGAGATGGTGATGGGGAATACATGAGGATTACAATTAATGGCAAGTATATGTAAATTTTAAAATATTTTAATAAAAAAATAAAAAGAGAATAAAGTATTAATATCCACATTTTACCTGAAATTAGGTGCAAAAAAATTAAATAGATAAAATTAATCTAGTGAAAGCAAAGGAAAAAAACATTTGGTTTTTTCAAAAAACTCTCAAAGCAATACTAGATAAGACAGACACACATCAATATCAACTTACAATCTTTGATTTGAAGATATCCAGAAGACCTGATAAATGAGTATACTGATTTGGCACTTTTCGAAGATGAACCATTTCAAAATCAGTTCGGACACCAGGACCCTGACATTCTCCCACATATGTTCTTCGCCACTTGTGATGAATTTGCACAAATAGTGGCACTTGACTATAGGATATGTAAGCAAAAACGTATCACAAATTCATTAACCATTAAATATTTCCTACATGTAAAAATTCTCATGCTTCCATTAATCTCGAGCAATTAAATCATTAAACAAGGAACACTCCAAAAACTTATAAAATTGTATCATATTAGTCTTTCCAGTGTCATAATTAAACTTGATTCACAGGTATTAAACAATGCAAATTACCACATTAGTGATAAAATATTTTTTATTTTTATCATTTGAACATTTAGAAAATCCTCTTTGTCCAGAGATTTGTAGGGATATGCAGAGCAGCAACAAATCTGACTTACCCGAGTTTTAAAATTAGATTCCCTAACAAAATTTAAATCAACAGTTGGAAGCAAAGCCCATAGAACACAATCTATTCCTCATTTTAAATATTCATTGATTATTTCAGTAAGTCCACTCTACTGAGTTTGTCATTATACATCAAAATCTAATGAAATAATGTACAAGTAACTAGGTGCCTAATTTAAATTTTTAAAATGCTAACATTTACTAATAATTTTCATTCACAAATTATAATTAAAAAGCTTTTCATTTGACATAGTGTTTCAAAATGTGCTCCTACCAGCCAGTATTTCCCAAAGCAATAGACACAGAACTCAGAAGCAGATTGCACTTAGATTCACTGAGAACAGCATCACTGTTTGCAGCAGGGGCAATTACCACAAACTCTCGTAGTCCATACCTTAAAAAAAGAGTCAACACCATTAAATGTGAATATTTTAGAAAACAAAATCCATTATTTGAAAATTCTCCCTGAAGGAAATTTAACAAATTTAGTGTTTAACATGTTAAACATTACAGGTATTTTCTTTCTTTTCTTTTTTTAATGACAAATGAACTTACAACCTAAATTTCCTTCCTTTAGTGAAATACTTCTATCATTTACCTATTATTACCACTCTAGTCTCTAAAAATTAGAAGCAATTTGCTGAAGACATAAAGGAAAGAGTATTACGTAACAATTTTGCCTTAAAAATTAAGTTTCCAAACTAAAAGATGAAAGCCAGCATTGAAATCTTGCTTTAATTAAATCTAATCCATTCACAAGGAAAAATAAAGTTTGACAGAAACCCTAAATGTCAGGAAAATAATTATCAGTCATGATACATGTGTGCTGTCTCAAAGTGAAAGCCTGGTTTACGTAAGTATCCTAATTAAAGAATTCTTATGTTCATTTACTCAACATGTTAGAGGAGTCACAAATTTATCAGAAATGTCTTACTGTTGCTGCAAAATTTTAGAAGAATGAAAAGTTGTTGTCAAGTCCTTTAAAACCCACAAATTTGAAGCCAACTTTACAAAAATTGTAAGGTCAAGTTGGTCTTGACTACTGAAAATTTATATTATTCACTCCTCAATATGATTTTAATAATATTGTATATAAGGAAAATAATTTAAGATACTAGTCATTTTCCTAAATTACTTTAATCTCTGGATATGTAAAGTGTTATGAACACTTATTTTCATGAACATTCTCAAGAAATCCCCAAGCAGCAGTAAAGAAAGATTAAAACATTTGGAAGTCTAATCCATAAGCTGCTTATTGTTTAGATGACAAATACTTATCTTACCTACTCATGATATCTCCACCCTCTTACTATAAAATCAAAATTAGAGGCAACAGCAAATATTTAGAATTTTAAGTTCTAAAGGTCTTTATAAGTTTTTCCTTTTTTTTTTTTAAGTCTGTGGGAGAAAGAAAACAAGTGGACCTTTCCACCCAGGCCATTCCCCATGTAATGGTGAAATAACTATCAACAGTTGCTTCACTATTCTCCCAGAATTAATAACATTAGTCCATGTATCCACCCTATGCTCAAAAAAGAGGATGTATACTTTTGTACCTTCTTTTCAAAACTAGTCCCCTATTGATCATTATTTTGTTTCCATTTTTATACTGTTATAACAATACTGAGTTTGTGTATTTCTATAAGTATACCTATTAAATAAATTCCTAGAAGTTGAGTTGCTGCATAAAAGAACACGTACCACCTGGGCTTCTGCTACACAGAGAAACTATGCCAGTTAACAACAAGGCAAACTGAACTGTTTTCTACTAATTTGCAATAAAATTCTATGCTCTGTCTTTGTTTCCGCTTCCTGGACTGCTTCCCTCCACTTTATTGTTATCACTGATAATCCAAATCCTAATGGATCATTTTTTGAAGATTTACCTCAAATACTACCTCAGCCATATAGGCTGTCTTCTCTAAATTCTAATGTACTTTTCCTATTATCATAATCTCAAAAGATCAGTATGAATCAGATTTACTTCCCCTATGAGAAGTAATTGAAGCATGTGACCATACCTTCATCAAGTAAACAAACATTAAGTGGAGGCTTAAAATAACGAACAGAAATCAAAAACAAAAGCAATGAACCAGATTAATGAATAAAAGAGTTCAATAAAAGTCCTTTAAAAGAAGATATAAAAATGGAAAATAACAATTGTCCATTTGATGTCAACATCACTAATTATTAGGGAAATATAAAAATCACAATGAGATATCACTTCACATCCATTAGAATGGCTATGTTAAGCCAACAAAACTAAACGGAAGACAAGGGTTAAAAAGGATATGGAAAAATTAGAATCCTTTAGCACGACTGGTGGGAATATGAGATAGTAGAGCTATGAAAAACATTCAGTGGTTCTTCAAAAATGTAAACAAAGAATGACCAGCAATTCCACCTTGGGGGATGTGCCTAAGGACTTAAAAGCAGACACTCAACAGATACTAAAACAGCTATTTCAGAGAAGTATGAACCACAATATCCCAAAAGTAGAAATAGCCCAAATATCTTCCAGTAGGTAAGAGGAAAAACAAAAACAAAACAAAAAAAAAGTGGATTACACACACACACACACACAGAGGAATATTACACAGCCTTAGAAAGGAAGACATTCTGCTAATTGAAATAAGGGGACTAGCATAGTCAAAATTAGAAACAGAAAGAATGGTGGTTTCCAGGAGATGGGGCAAGAGGGAAAAGAGAACAACTGTTTAACATGGAGCAATGAAAAAATTTTGGAGATGGATAGTGGAAATGGTTGCATAAAATGTAAAAGGACTTAAAATCACTAAACTACACACCTAGAAATGGTTATAATGGTATATTTTATGTATTTTTTACCACAATTTTAAAAAATTACATAATGAACAAATGAATACACGTTAAAGAAGAACTATGAATGCATCAGTTAGTAGATGCTTACCCTTCTAGTGAATAGGAAAAGAAAATTAAAAATAAGGTATCATTGTTTTCCTATTAAATTGACAAAAAAAAAAATACTGATAATCTCCAGTGTTTGGCAAGAGCTTGGATAGTCACTGTTGGTAATATAAACTTTAAGAACAATTTTTAGAGGCAAAAGGAAAGAATATATCAATATTTAAAATTCACACTGAATTAACTATAGCAACAGTCATACAAGTGCACAAAGATATATGCACAATAATATTCATTATCATTTTAAATGTGAAAAACTACCAACCTAAATATCTCTTAGCATTAGAATGGGTGAATAATTACCAAATCCCCTGACCCCACCATACTAGAGAACACAGTCATTACAAAAATTAAGAATATCTGAAATTTACTGACATAAAAGTTATCATGAAATATTGAAAAATATTTATATCAGAACAGTATGTATTAAAGCCCACTTACCAAAAAAACCCCAAATTAAAACACAAAAATACATGCACATATAACTCAAAATCAGAAAAATATCTAGGGCAATGTACTTCGTATTTCCCAGGACTTCCTACTTGGTTGTTCCATAATAATCCTGACTTACAATATGTACTGTGCCTAAATTGTATAATGTGGTGTGTGCTGAACACCTGCTTTTGTGCTAAGAGTTTGAAATTTCAGTACTAGTCAGTAGGTGCCTGCATGACCAGACCCCAATTAAAACCTCTAAGAACTGAACCTCTAACAAGTTTACCTAGGAGACAACATTGCATATGTATTGTCACAAACTGTTGCAAAGTGAACTATGTGCTGTGACTCTATCAAGAAAGGACTCAAACATTTTATATCCTCCAGTGTTGCCATAGGCACAACTTCCCATTGTTGGTCTTGCTTTGCATGCTGTCTTCATAATAAATTATACAGTAAGTGCAATTATATGTCAAACCCTGTGTGTCTGCCTCACAAATCATCAAACCTGGGGTTAGCATTGGGGCCCTACCAACACACAACTAAGAGTAATCTAAAAATGTATACCTACCATCTTACTAGGCAATGTGCTCTTGGAGGAAAGTCATTGTTCATACACAGCAAATCTTGCATAGATTGTGGAATAGCATCTAAAAAACATTTGATAATGAAAAAATTAATATGTTTATTCTAACACAGAATTTTTTATGATTTAGAGATATCATATTATATATTATATCTTGCTAGTCCACACAGTTTTCAATTGCTTAGAGATTTATATTTAGGATTAGCTCTAAAATTTTGGGGAATATATGTCTTTTAAAAAAAGGTGAGTCTACTAAAATACATATATACACAGTCATTCCCACATTTAATAATATTTTCCTTTCTTCTAAGTCATGACTAAACAATTCCTCATTCTTACTAGAAAGTTTTGTTTTATATGTATTCTTCCTGGCCTATACTTATCTCCGTTTTTCTTCAAAATTCTACTTAGGGGATCTATGCCTTTAAGGTGATATGGATTCCTGCACTGGATCTCTGATCACCTTATATGTCCATGTAAAACCAACATCCCATATATCTACAAGTAGCTGCCTTCTTATTCATAGTTAAGATACCAATAGCAATGACTATTATTTATACACAAAAATGCATTAATAAATTTAAAGCATAAAAAATAGTAATTGTGAGTTAAATATTTCCCTTTACTATAGATGTAGTTGCTTACTAAACTTATATTTAATATATTCCAATCACAACCAAACTGAAACTGCATAGTACATATACATATGGCCTATCCCCAAATTAATAGCATTTAAATATTTTATACCTTTAACAGTTTCCTTTGGCCATAATGTTAAATCTAGAAATCTCTGAGCTGTTTCACACTTCTCACCAGCTGTACACATTTCCCTTCTCTGCTTATTCTTAAAGTACACATATTCATATTTAGGTTCAATTATTTTATTTTGCTGCATAGTTGAGTCCCATATATGTATATAAGGTCTATCTTACCTGCCCTAATTTATTAATCTAAATGAGGATCCTATCTAACTGTTTTGTTTATAAGAAGACTATATATGCTAAAAAAGGTAATATAATTCCATTCAGTATTTCAGGCCTACACTTATAAATGACAACTTGTTTTGAGCAGAAAAGCTTTAACACACATTACACATATTTATATTCTGAATAAATAAAGATGGGTCTCTAAGCCACAACTCCAAAATTCTTAATTTTTCAGTAACTTGCTCATATAGTGTTATGTAGTGGTATATCTCAGGAAAAAGATTTTGGATGATTTGACCTATTAATTACTGTAAACACCTTTTACTGAGTATCCAGCACACACTAGGCACTAAAGTACTCAAGTACAATGTCTCATTAAATCTTCCCAATAACCTTCCAGGTAGCATTATTTCATTGTCACAAAAGAGATAATTCAAACTCGAAAGACCAAGTAACTAGCAAGGAGAAATTTGATGTGACTAAAAAATCTGGGATGTAGTCAAAATACTATACTAATCACTCAATAAATAAATAAATATACGTATTATTTTTAATTCTTCAAAGTCCAACCTGTTTCTTAATTATCTAAATGCTTTCTCTGATTTCTCCCTTTTCTCCTCTGAATTCCAGTAGAACCTTATCTGCTTTTTGGGATGGTATTATTACTTTCTACCTCCTAGTACTATTACTGCTGAACTTTATTGTCCTACTGGAATGTAAACACCATGAATTAAAAATAGGCTTTTGGGTCAAGTGGACTTGAGGGTTAAGTGGACTTAACAGAACACATCATATGTTAATTTTAAATAAATAATAAATATTAGCTGACATATTTAATTTTAAAGCAAATAATGCTATGTTACTTCCTCTGAAAATAATCACTCTACTTTCAGACATAACTTGACATAAGCAAAACACCTTCAGATGATATAATTTAAGGAAATTAAACTTGAAGTTCAAAATTATAATCCCTCTTAAAATTCAAGTTTAAAAATATGTAGGAAAAAGTTACCTTCTAGTAATTCATCCTTTCCCTCTTTATCAGTGGATTCTTGTACAAGATAATGATGAGTGACTGAGAACTTGAAGTCAGCAAAGAAAATTTCATCTGATTTCTCTTCCCATGTGCCAGAAGTAAATACACCCTGTATTTAACCAAAAAATGAAAAAGTCCATCTTAAAATACTCAATGGTTATTTTTATGTTTACTAACTACAAAGATATTTTTTTTTCTTTTCTGCTCATTAATCTAAAAGTTTCACCCTATATTCCAAGTATGGGAGGGAGGCAGGGGTGCTACCTGGTGGCCTAGGAGTTAAGTCTCAGTGCTTTCACCAAGTAATGAAAGAGAAAGGAAAAATATATAAGTGATTCCCCATGAGGAAGTTGTTTTATAAATCATTTCACAGTATTCCTTTAAAAAGAAAAATCCAGAATTGGACCAAGATGATGTCAGATATGTTTTCTATGCACTCACTGGACCTTCATGGGAAGACAATCTAAAAGCTAACTAGACCAGCATTACACTCAGAGAGTCCCATGACTACAGGCAAAACCAGGACACCTTTTGAACAACAGAGAAAAGCATAAAGTACACCAGAAGGGGCACAAGGAAATTCACGGAAACAAGAGACCACCCTTCCTCAACCTTGACTCAAATACTGCAAGATATGGAAGATAGCAAAGGCAAAAAAACCTAAATATCAAACATAACCATGGTATTATCTCTGGGGAAGTAGCAGTATTACAAATCTCTAAGTTACAACTACAGGTGCTTTAAAACAACAGAGAAATTTGAAGCGGCAAAGTGGGCACCAAAAAAATGTGACATGTGAAACCTTGAGACTTCAGGGAAATAAGTCACCACAAAGAGAGAACAAGTCTCCAGGATAAAACTAAAAAGACACGGAAGATTTTATCTTCCTACCAGATATTGTTTTAAAGTTTTCTTAATAAAGAAATTCAGAGAGGGGCCTCCCCTGGTGGCGCAGTGGGTTAAGCAACCGCAGCCACTGCAGCACGAGTTCGATCCCTGCTGCCGGCCGGGGGGGACGACACCCACATGGTGTGGCAGACCTCTCCTGCTGTGCCCGCTGCTCCCCTCAGCAGTGTACTTCTGTTGATCTGCCTGTTCTGCTCCCTGCTCTCTCTGGTGAATCCTCTCACCCCCCCACACCTCTGGCCTGTACCCCAGTGCTTGTATGCATAAATAAATAAATCTTTAAAAAAAAAAAAAAGAAAGAAAATTCAGAGAGATGTAAGCAAATGTAAAAAAGCGAGTCAAACTGATACAAAAGAACTCTGAAAAACTTGAGATAAAACAAACTCAGAAAAACAAATATTTTCATTTAAACAACTTCTTGGTTGGAAAACATTTAAAGTTCCTTATTTATTTCATATTATCACGTAAAAGTATTTTCTCACAGGGCCTCTAAGCTTCCATAATTCTTCTTTCCACTGGATAGATATATAGTCTTTACAGCATTTCACCACTATAAGTCAGGAACTCCAAAATTGTACATACTTACTAGTAAAGTGAGAAATGACAACTCTAGATCAAAATTAATCTAGTAATTTATTAAAAATAACCTCTAAGAACCCCAACCAGAAACAAGCAGAAATAAAAGTTATCTGCACTCAGATAACCTGATTATCTATGGAGAATATCCAAAGAAGTCTGCAAACTTCTTAAATTAACTGATGTGCTTACAAATTTGTAGAATTCAAGGTGAATATAAAAAAAAAATCAGTATTTTTATTACTGGCAGCAAACACAAAAAATGAAATTTTTTAAAAGTACCACTTACTCTTACAACATCAATAAAAAGAACCAAGTATCTAGGAATAAAAAACTTAATAAAAGAAAGAACACTTATCTAAAATTGCTGCAAAACATTGCTGAAAGATATTAAAAATCTAAAAAGACCTAAAGGTATTAAATATCTTATACATGGACCGGAAGATATAACACATTAAGTTATAAATTATCTCCAAATTGATTTATAAATTCAACACAAACCTGATCAAAATTCCAACAGGCATTTTTTACTCTGATAAGCTAATTCTAAACCTAATATGAAAATCCAAAGGACCTAGAATAACTAGAATAATTTTTATAAGAAAATATGCTACCAGATCTTAATACTTTCCTACTATAATTAAAAGAAGATTACATTGGCATAAAGAATAATAGATGAATGAAATGTAAAGGATCACCCAGAAATACATTTACACTTAGAATCGTCACTACAATTCAGTGGGGAAAAGATGGTATTTTCAACAAGCGGTTCTGAAATAATTAGCTATTTACAAGGAAGAAAACAGATGAATGTCTTCACAACCTTGATCGAGGCAAAGATTCCTCTAGCAGAAACAGGAGGTACTAAAATAAAATTTTAAATTGAGAAAATGAATCCCATTATAATAAACTTGTGCTTATCAAGACACATTTTAGAAAATGATTATGGAAACAATCAACTCTGGAGAACTCAAAATACACCTATGTTACAAAGGGACTAACAATCAGGACACATGAAGATAGTTTAAAAAACTAACACAACCCATCCTTTTTTAAAATGAGCAAAAAATATGGTCACTTAACAAAGTATCATGAATGACCAATAAACACAGTTAACTGTGATGAATTACTAGGTACTATTCTGTACTGTTAGCCATCTGTGAACTACAAATCAAAATTACAATATACTACTTTATGCAATGAATGACTAAAACCAAAAATCTGGCAATGTCAAAAGTATCAGACAAAGATGGAGCAACTTGAAGCCTCAGACTGCTAAGAACATGAAATGGTACAACCAATTTAGAAAATAATTTAGTAGTTTGAAATAAAACTGAACGTAAGACCAACTAAGATTATACTTTAAAAAAAATCAAGGCACATGTCAACAACATTGTTCACACCAGTTTTATTAATAAATATCTATCAACAGGAGAAAAACATTAAATAGTTTATCTTTTTATCTTAAACAAATGCATAGATAGTGCATAGTGTAGATACAAATAGTGCATAGTGTAGAATTCCATTTATATAAAGCTGGAAACAGAAGTGAAAGAAATAAGAATCATGGTTACTTATGGGATTCAATAGCTAGAGAAACAAAGAATTTTTCTGTGATGATGAAATGTTCTTTATTTTTATTTATAGATGCGGTAACATTGGTATCTACATTTGCCCAAGCAATTCTGTACATTTTACTGTGTAAATTATAATACAATAAAGAAAAAAAATCATTAAGATACTTCCATTAAAAGAGGTAAGAGGAATTTAGCTTCTAAGGAACACATGAGGGAGAAGGAAAGAAAAATGCTTTCTCCCCAAAAGAAAAAAATGGCAATTATTTGAGAATAACATTTTACCAAATATAATCATGATATTTGGACAAAAAATTCTATTTCTCTTTCAGCTTACTCAATAAATTTTACTGATATACAAGACATGTTCTGAGCAGGAACACTGGAGGACCCAATAAAATAGACTAGTCTCTTAGTTGAGCTCACATTATGTGGCCCACATTTTTTTCCCCAAATTATGATTACTGAGACAAAGCAGGTTGTGTCTTTGTATCTGCTCTAAGAGTTATAGTTTCAAAACTCTACAAACTATTTTAATACCCTGTACTCTATTTTAATAGCTTTCCATTGGTCTTTTTTAAGTCTACCCTAAAATCCTACTTCCACATATCTTCTTAAAATATAAATGATATTGTTTAGTCTCCATTTAAAATAATTTAATGACTTTCAATAACCTATACAATGACCTCTAGAGCTTTGTATTCAAATAGTCTATCAGTAAAAATTTTTAAGTATACATATTTTTCACTTACAAACGAAATATATATTTTATAAATTTTGTGTTACTCTTGGAATACATTATGCATACAGTACATAAAGTAAAAATTGAACTTAAATAAGTATATGAAAATATAATTAGAGTTACCAGCACCTCTAAAACAGTGTCTATACATTGGTAGAAATACAAAATACACAGATTTGACCCCACCCTGTTTTATCACCCACAGATACCTCAATCTAGCCTATTATTTATCTATTTTACACTTAGTATTACAGTACCAACTTGTATTTCCTAGAGGAATGTTTTCTCTTTCATACCTGTTCACAGGCAATTCATCATGCTCTCTTCCATTTTATTTCTCTTAGCATACTTTTATTTCTTCATTCTTCAAAACTGAGCCTGTTATGTTCTGTAGCAAATCTGCCTATCTCAGCAACTTGGAAGTCTTTCTTAGGGTTTTTTTCAAATCAACAGAATGGCACTTTAATTCTAATTATTTGTTTATATACATATTGATATTTCTCCATTAACTATGAAGAATGACTGTGTTCTTTAAGTCCAGAAATTAAGAATGCTTACATGCTTAGTATCTTAGGAATTACCGTTTTTTTTAATATTTATAATAGCCCTGATCTATCCCAAAGGTGCTAGGAAATATCAGTATATTATTCAAATACCTTATAATATATACAATATGATCTAGTCTAACAACTTGAAATAGCATACAACATAACACAAATAGTAGTACTCTAACTTTAACTGACATGTACATTAGAGTCCTCATTTTGAGTTGTTATCTAAATCCTAAGGAGATATCTAATTGCTCAAAAGAAAAAATTTTTCCTTACTAAAAATACTAAAAAAGTACTAAAAATAGAGAACTATAAACTTAAAATCATAGGGTTGTGAGGCCCCTTGGACATGAAATCTACAAGTCACAAAGGAATATAACTCTCCTTACCTTGTGCTGTATAAAAAATTCAAAATATACCCCAAAATAAACATAAAAGCTAAAACCAGAAATATCTTTGAGGAAACCGTACAGTAAAAGCTTCATGACACTGTAATTGGCAACAACTTCTGGAACATAATACCAAAAATACAAGCAACAAAAGAAAAAATAAACTGGACCTCATTAAAGTAAAAAATTCTGCACATCAAAGTGCACTATCCATATAGAGTTTGAAAAAGCAAACCACAGGAAAGTATTTGCAAAAAGCTGAATATGGCCTCCCTGGTGGTGCAGCTGGTTGAGCTCATCACTGTGAAGCATCTGCACCACAGCACTACCAGTTAGATCCCCAGCTGCGGGTAGGGACCCACATGGCCAGCAAACCTGTCCTTGCTCACCTGCTGCTCCCCTCAGCAGCGTATTTCAGTCAATCTGCCTGTTCTACTCTCCTCCCTGTCTCTGGTGAATCCTCTTACCTCCTGCGACTCTGGCCTGTACCCCAGCTCTTGTATGCATAAATAGTCTTTTTAAAAAAAGAACAACAAAAACTGAATAAGGGATCTATACCCTGAATACATATAAGTAATCTTACAATGTAAGAACAAATAAAGCAATTCAAAAATACACAAAACACTTGAATAGACATTTCTTCAAAATAGATATAAAAATGGCAATAAATACAATAAAACATAATACAATAAATACAATAAAAGATCACTATTTACGAAGAAAATGCAAATCAAAATGCCAGTGAAAGACTATTTCACATCCACTAGGATGGCTATTAACGAAAAAACAAACAATAGCAAAACTGCTGTTTTTAATGTGTAGAAACTGAAATTTTTTGCATTGCTGGTAGGAATATAAAATAATGTAGCCACTGTGGAAAACTGTATGGTGGTTTTCAAAAAGTCAAAAACAATTAACTTATGATCTCGCAAATTTGCTTCTAGAAAGCAGGGTCCTGAACAGGTAGGTATGTACATTCATATGCACAGTAGCATTATTTGCAAAAGCCAAGAGATGGAAGCAACCAACTGACAGATTAATGAGGATTAATGACTTAACTCAATGCATTGGACTATTATTCAGCCTTAAAGAATAAATTCTGACAGATTCTGCAACACAGATGAAACCTAAAGACATTATGCTCAGGTAAACAAACCCGACACAAAAGATCAAGTATTGTATGATTCCTTCTATATGAAGTTGTTACTGTTTAGAACAATACAGAACTTCAGTTTGGGATGATTAAAAAGTTATAGATATGGATGGTGCAAACAATGTGAATATGCTTGATTCCGTTGAACTGTGCATCTAAAAATGGATAAAAATGTAGTTTTATTTATAATTTTATTGCTACATATAACAAAATAAGAAACATCTAAATTTTTGTAATTAAAAGTGATAATGTGGAGAAAATATCTGCAACAGAGTTACCGGTGATTAAAAACCATATGCAGTGAGAGCACAAGTATATCCAATCATTTAAATTACTTCCCTTTTGACACAGTAATTTTACTTTTGGAAATGTTACAGAAATAGTTACACAAGTAAGCAAATGTACAACAATGCTTATAGATATACAATAATGCTTATTGCCCCAATGCTATAAGTGCGAAAGCTGGAAACTATCCTTCAACAGGAATATGCATAAAAATATTATAATATAGTCAGTCATACAATGGGCTACAATACAATAATTAAAACAGTAACATAAATATCTAAGTTGCATCTCAGAAAAAAGACAATAATACGCAGTTTAAGAAAATCTTCACTGTGATACAAATATGTCTTTTATTTAAAGGTACTTTGCACATACATGGAACAGAATATCAAATGCTGATACTGTTGATATTAATTATGGAAAGTAGATGGGGTGAAAGGGAAGTAATGAGGAAAGAGCTACCACAACTTTAATATGTATATTATTATTTGGCTACTTTTTTTAAATGAGAGGCTTTTCAAATTTTTTAACAAGAGGATCTCAGGTACAAAGTAGAGAATGTAGGAACAATTTAAAGGAACTGATATCACAGCACAAAATTTCAAGTTATATAACAGATATTTTGCCCCAAAATATTTTCTCTATACAATCTAGAATTGTTTACTTATCTTACATTTTTCTTAAATTCTTCAAGGCTTCTTTTAAAAGCATTAAGAACTTGAAGACTAAAAGGGAAAAAAGAATTCAGGCTAGGAGCCCAGAAGCAGTTTCTATGAATAACTTTCAGGCATTCTAAGAATAAGGAACTTTATGCTTGGGTAGGTAACAATATTAGATAATTTTGAACTGTGAACATTTAAACAATAAACTGGTTTTACTCTAATTCTAGTAACATGATACCTAACATTGACAATTTTCTTAAAACAGCTGGGTTCATAGCTCTAATTTGGGATGGACCACCTGAGTACATTGAAGTCCTCGTCTGTACATCTTGTAGAAGGAAAAACAGAAGGAACATTGATAGCTAATAGATAAATAAAATGAATGTAGAACAAGGCAAAGGAATTAACAAGCTGGAGGTAAGGGAGGGCTGAGAAAGTTATTTTCATAAACAGGAAATGGAAAACAATTCCTAGTCCACACTAGGAACTCTTTAAATGAAGCAATGACAAAATAAATGAACAAAAGTAAAAAGACTTTCATAATGAGGCTTTAAAAACAGGGAGAAAATTGGAATATTGCATGGTACCCTGAGAACATTTTAAATATTTCCCCCTCTATTAAAAAAAAGTAACCAAAATTCTCACAAGCCATTTGTATAAGCAAATTTTAGATAATGGCTCATCCACAAATCTTGCCAATTGATCTCTATATAAAATTCATTTGTTGGGAAAACATTCAAATTACTAAATCAAAGGGGAAAAGTGATAAGCCATGGAAAGAAAAACAAAAAATAAATAACAAAATGTAAATGAAAGGGTTATTTATAGAAAAATTAATTACTTTATGCAAAGGAAACATGACAAGTTCCAGGGGTTAAACAGGTATGAGGGTTATCAAGGTACTCAGCAAACATTTACTGAGTACATACCAAGCAGTATACAACATGCATATATTAATTGTAATTGCAGGTTATCTACTATTATTAATAGTACTGGGTCATACCCTTTGCCTGCATGCTAAAAAAAAAAAAATTGAGTCATAGCAATAGAGATATAATTGCCAAAATCTTCCATAAGTAATTTATTTTTTCTAAAATTGTCACATTTAATAAATAAAACATGACCTAATATACAAAACTTACAAAGTGTTAGAATCTAAATTAAAAGTATTATATTTAATGCAACTGAATAATTTATGAACAGCTCAGAATTACTGATCTTTAGAATTATGTTACAGAATGATTTTACTACAGTAGCATCTAATATAAATGAATACATTATTTTAGCTAATCCTTTTATTTATTTACAAAGATTTTTATATAGTTCTATTTGTTTTAGTGGCATATGTCCTATGCTGAATTAATTTCAAAGTGAAATTCATGACGCATATTGAAAATTTTACTTATCACACTGAAAGTATATTTTGCTATAACTATACGGCAAGAAAAGAATTTTTAAAAATATACAAATTAAAATAAGTAGGAAATCCTAAAACAAAAACTTAAGAGACCGCTCATGTCTCTCGAATTAAACCTGAGCGTTTTTTGGGGTTTTTTTCTTTTCTGCCAAAATATATTATTTTACCTTACCTAGGTACTAAAAGTTTTTTAACTCTTTTTAACTCTAGGAACTCTAAGTTAACAATAAATCATTTTTATAGCCAAAAAAAAAAAATACTGAGTACTTCTATTTGTTTATATTCTATTCAAGTAAATATTATTTTCAAGCCTCAGTTACTACTTTGAGACAGGCGATAACAACAATAGCAGCTAACACTAATTGAGATGGCCTAATGCCAAAAAAGAACAAACAAATGGAAGCCCTACAAAAGCAGTTTAAGTTTAGGGCTTATATTCTTCATCACTATTCAATGCTGTCTCTTAAAGATATTGCCTGCCATTTTACATTACAATAAAAAATTTAACACGTAAATAAATTTAACACTAAAAAATTTAACGGTAAAATAAAAAAGCTACAGACCCTATGGATACTATTTAAAGGAAAAATAAAAAGAAATGAAAAACAGACTGTAAACCTTATCTTAAGTAATTCTGTTATGAAGAAAGTTGTGGGCAGCTCAATGTTACTTTCATTTGGATACTGCACTTCAGAAACACTGCATTCTCATCACTGACTAATACCCAGCTGTCTAGTTTCCAAATACTTTAGCTTTAGAAAATCTTCACTCCCACACTACAATAATCCATAAAATACCTAAATGTCTGAAAGAAAGCAAACAAAGAAACTAAATTGCTTATAATGTTTATATTGGTCCCAAGTCTAACCTACTGTTGTAAGTTAATTTGGGAAGTATCTAACACAAGAGAAAACCTATCAATCAAAGGTATTTTGTATCTGCCATATAAAGTTAAAATTCTGAAATAAATATCATTTCAATCTACTCAGAAAAAATTGAAAATTAGTATCCTAAACTTTATGATTCTTCTCCCATAAATTTTTCAGTGGGATAAGAATCACTGACTAAGCAGTTCTATTATCAGATAGATTATGCCATTCCTAAACTTGACATCTCATTAAAAAGTACTTAAAATTTTTGCTAGCTACATAGAACCAAAAAATTACAAGACTAAGAATTTTTAAAAATATTTCTTTAATTCCTCTGCCTTCATGATAGAACATACTCACACAACCAAGATTGTGTTATTAAGCCCAGTACTAAAATTCCAAAATCTGAGTTTGAAGCCTATTCTAATATTCCCTCTATGTAATTTTACAATTACTTCACTAGAAAACCAAAAATACCATAGTAAAATAGAAACAATTTTGAAGGCAAGCATGACCTACCTATGTGTAATTTTGCTTATACTAACTCCTGGCAGAATAACCCTGAGTAAATTACTATAAGCAAGGTCTTCTTTTGCTGTCCATAATCACTGAGCTTTATCTAAGGATTAAATAAATTAACAGGCACACTGTAATTATATTGCATGGTACTGTTATAGGGTAGGGAGAGGAGTACTTAGAACTTTTACGTTTGTTTTTTTTTGAATGGGTTTTGTTATTTGCTGCATTAAGATAAATATATAAAATTTTTAATGGAAAGGAATTTTAATACAACTAGGGTACAATAAAGAAAGAATAAAGAATATAGTTACTAAGTTAAGCATTTAAAGTTACTTATTTTTTTGAGGGTAAAAGTTTAGCTAAATAGGATTGGCTTAAAGTAAAGTTTAAAAACCTGGCACACATTTAAAGGACCTTTTAGTAGAGACTTATAGAAAAGGGTTAGAAAGAGTTAGACAAATTTGGGAGGAGAAAAGCAAAATTAAAATTAAGATGAAAGCTGCCATGTTTAACTTTTTTACAGGTTTGTCACCCACATCTGTTTTAACTAGTTTAAGACTAAAAAGCAAGCACAATTTTTTTACATGTCCCTTTCCTTTACGTGTTTTATTCAGGTTTTTTTTTTTTTTCTTCTCTTCTCTCCAGAAATTTTTTTTTTTTTTTAGCTTACTTACTTAGGGCGGAATTAGGATTTTGGATCTTCCCCTTTTTCTGGGACTACCCTGTTACAATCCCCCCTTTTTATTTTTATTTTATTATTTTTATGGTGGTATAGAATTGTTTTAGGAGATAGTTTTTTTTAGGGTTTTAGTGTATGTAAGAGAAATAATAGTTATTAATATTGTTTATGATAATTTTAGTATAGGAAAATAGTTTATTTTTTTTATTTATTTATGCATACAAGCACTGGGGTACAGGCCAGAGGTGTGGGGGGGGTGACAGGATTCACCACAGAGAGCAGGGAGCAGAACAGGCAGATCAAGTGAAGTACACTGCTGAGGGGAGCAGCGGGCACAGCAGGAGAGGTCTGCTGCACCATGTGGGTCCCCTCTCTGGCCAGCGACAGGGATCGAACTCGTGCTGCAGTGGCTGCGGTTTGCTTCATAGTGTGTTGCTTAACCCACTGCGCCACCAGGGAGGCCCGGAAAATAGTTTATTTAAAAGAAGAAAAAAATATTTGGAGGTATTAGGTAAAATAAAATAGTAAATATATGATAATTATAGAGAAAAAATTTTAAAAATAGGATTAATATAATTAAAAATAATAAGGTTTTTTTATTTTGATTATAATTTTATTTATAGTATAAAAATTTTTTAATTTTTTTATTTTTGTAAAAATTATAGGGTAGAATAATTAAATATTAATTTAGGTTGGTTTTGTTGGAATATTTTAGATAGGAGTAGAATGAATTTATGATATTTGGTTTGAGTTGGTTGAGGAATAACGTTGGTTTGTTTTATTAGATTTTATTTGGGTTTTTTTTTTTTGAGGTTATTAGGATTTTTTTTGGGGGGGGTTGTTTAGTTTTGTTAATGGAGGTAAGTTTTTTTATTTTTTTTGGAGGTTTTTGGAATTTTATAAGTAAAGTAGTTGTTTTATTTGGTTTAGTTTTATTGTAATTTTAGGAAGAAATTTAATTAAAGTTATATAATGAAATATATTTTTAATTTTTTAATTGAAGTATATAAAATTTTTTATTGAAGTTATGTAAAAATAGATTTTGTTATGAGTAGTAAAAATTATTATTAGTATTTGTATTATGCTGTTATTAAGGGGAGAGAAAAATGTAATATAAGTTAGTTTTGTAGATTTTGGTTATTTTGAATAGGAAAATTTTTTGAAATAAAAAAATGAAAAAAAAATTATTGGTTATTATTTGAAGTAAAAATTATTAAGAAATAGGTTTAATTTTAATAGTTTGTTTAGTTTTTTTAGGAAATTTTAATTGTTAGAAGTTTTATTAATTGGAATTTATTGAAGTTTTTTATATTTTTTTTAGATATGTTTGTAGATATTAAATTATTGGTGTATATAGTATTTTAGGGTAATAATTAAAAGTTATAATTTGTATGTATTAGGTATTGAAAAAGTTTTATATTAATATTAATTTTTTTTAAGTTAAAGTTTTAATTGTTTTATAAGTGATAAAGCTTCCCTTTCTGTTTTATTTTACTAGGTAAAATTAAATAGGTTAAATTTATTTAATGTTTTTTTTAAGAAGAAAGGGAAAAATTTTTGTGAAGTGTTTTAGGAGTTTTATTGGTTTTATAAAATTTTTTTTAATAAAATGATAGATTATTAGGTTTTATTTTAATTTAGATTTTTGAGAAGTTTTGTTATAATATTTGAAAATAATAGTGATAATTATATTTAATTTGTATAAAAGTATTGGTTTAGTTTAGTAGTATAATGTTGGTAAAATATAATTTTTTGTTTGTTTTATAAAAATTGTAAATTTTTTTATAATATTTATGGGTATTATTTAAGTTTTATAATTTTAAAATATTAAGATAGGCACAAAAGGAGGATATATAATAGATATATAATATATAGAGAGAGTTTTTTAGTTATGTTATGTGGAATATTTTATGTGTAATTGCAGTTTTATTATATAGGCTAAGAAAAAATTTAAATTTAAAAAAAATTATGGAATGTTGTTGGATGAAATTATAGTTGTTATTTTATAAACTTAAAATTTTGGAAATAGGAATAGTTTTATTAATTATAAGAATTATATGTTTTTATGTATTATTTTAGGGTTTTTAGTGTTTAAGTTTTTTTTAGAAGTTAATTTTGGGGTATTTTGTATATAGTAGTTGAAAAGAGTAAAATTAACAGTTAATTTTTAAGCAAAAAAAAAGTTATTTTTGTTAGTTATTAAATTTGTAATTTTGGGGTTTTTTGGAATAGAATTTGAAAGAGTAAAATTAAAATATTAGTAGTTAATTTTTAATTAAAAGGATTATCTTAATGCAACAAATAACAACCCATTCAAAAAAAACAAACTTAAAAGTTCTAAGTACTCCTCTCCCTACCCTATAACAGTACCACTCCTGATTTTCAATAGCTGCCATTTCCTTCTTTATAATCATTTCCCAGCATTTCAGAGTCTGGTATAGTAAAAGTAATTGGTCATTCCATCAAATAAAATTATGAAATCTTAACCAAAACAACAGTTTTTCAAGGTTCTGAAAAGTGATCATATGGAGGTAGACACTGGAGAGATTATCCATGAAATAAGGAAGAATGTCTGATGAAATTTGCATGTTTGTATTTTTTTGGCTAAGCAAAGATCTCAGACTTTTTGCCTTGGGACTCCTTTAATTTACACTCTTAAAAATTACTGAAGACCTCACAAAAGGGGAGAAAAACTACAGATGTAAACTCATTTAAAATAATGTACTCACTACGTATTGAAGTTATAATATCTTCCTAAATGACAATATTAACCAGAAGGGTAGGACTGCTTTACATTTTGTAAAACTTAATAGTTGTTTAAAAGGGTACTCAAATTCTCTTATCTGTGCATTCATTCAAACTTGCATCAATTGTTTTGACTGAAGTACATGAATAAAACTGGTTTCACAGAACTGGGAAAGGAAGAGCCTTGTCAACACTGAAAAGCTCTCAAGGACCAATATGGTTCCTCAGACCACACTAATAATTGCTGATCTAAGGACATTCTAATCTGTGCACAACTCAGGTCTGCAGAATGATGGAGGTTTACTGGATTTAGGCAAGAGAGGACAAAGTTAAAAAATGGCAGGTTTTTTAACTTTTAAGTTTTAAAACTGAGCCATCTACTCTGAAGAAGACATTGGAGGATAAACTTCCAAATTTACCTATAAACTCCAAATTTTTGCTAGCTGCTAAATCATGCATGTGCAATGGAGACTCCATGGGCATTACACAGGAGTTTGAAAGAAAAGATGTCAACTGCTGCTACAATTGAGAAAAAGAATGGAATTTCAATCCAATCAAGTTAACTACTTTCTAGGGTAAAAATTAAAAAACAAAAACCCACTTCAGAGGAACACAACAGAAACCCATCTCTACTTTCTATTCAAAATACAAAAACAGGGCGATACTAGGGTTAAAATCTCAGCACTATCGGGGCCTCCCTGGTGGCACAGTGGGTTAAGCAACGCACTATGAAGCAAACCACAGCCACTGCAGCACGAGTTCGATCCCTGCTGGCCAGGGAGGGGACCCACATGGCGCGGCAGACCTCTCCTGCTGTGCCCGCTGCTCCCCTCAGCAGTGTACTTCTGTTGATCTGCCTGTTCTGCTCCCCGCTCTCTGTGGTGAATCCTCTCACCCCCTACACCTCTGGCCTGTACCCCAGTGCTTGTAAGCATAAATAAATAAATATTTTAAAAAAAAAAATCTCAGCACTATCAAACTATGACCAGCCACTGCAGCAAAAGTTCCATGAATTCAACCCGCCCCCTACCCTCTATTCCCACCCCTTGCCAGGGAACTAACCCACATGGTCCAGCACACCTCTCTTGTCTTACTCACTGCTCCCCTCAGCACTGTATTTTAGTAGATCTACCTGTTCTGTTTCCCATCGTCTCTGGTGAATCCTCTTAGCACATGTGCCACCCCCCACCTCTGACCTATACCCCAGTTCCTGCATGCAAAAATAAATTTAAAAAATCAATCTTTTTAAAAATACAAAAACAAAAAAAACCCCACAAACATAAATAAGTTACTGGACACATACACATCAAAAAAAGAAATAAAAACCAACAGGGGCCTCCTTGATGGCTCAAGGGGTAAGGCATAGCACTATGTAGCTATCTCCAGCTACTGCAGCACAAATTTAACCCCCACCAGGGAGCTGATACACATGGCACAGCAGACCTCTCCTGTCTTGCCCACTGTTCCCCTCTGCAGTGCATTTCAGTCAATCTACCTGTTCTATTCTCCACTCTGCCTCTGGTGAATCCTCTGGTCTATACCCAGTTCTTTTATGCATCAATAAATAAGTCTTTAAAAAAACAAGAAGGCACAAGAATCTGCTCAAGTGAATATAATTAACAGAACCAAGCTGAAGATCTAGCTGTCACAATTGGCTTTAGACTACCTATAATACAAATGTACATGGAAAATGTTTGCAAAAACAAATTTAGAGGTGAGGAATTGGAATTATGAAAAAGAATTGGAAATTATTTTTAAAAATGAAATTAAAATTATAGAATTTCTATTTAAAATTTCCAGAAATAGAAATTTTTAAAAGAGTAACTAAATTGGAAAATACTTCATGTGTGGTGAGTGTCAAACTGAAGACAGCAGAAAAAAAGCAAATGATTTCAAAGATAAATGAGGAGAAATTATTTAAGTAAAGAAAAACTGAGAGACACAAACTAAAATTGCTATGGAACAGCATTAAGAGGTCAAATATAATTTAAGTCACAGAAAGACTAGAGATGAAAGCAAAAAAATAATTGAAGAAATAATCACCAAAACTTTCCCAGTCTGAGAGTATAGCTTAGTGGTACAACATCTGACTATAAAACTTTCCCAATTTGGTGAAAACAGATTTTTTTCTTTATTTATATATATTTGACATCATTTTTGTGGTCCCCGTGGATTTCCCACAACCATTTCAACAGTGCACCCTCAGCTCAGTCCCTTGTGCTCTTTCTACCCTCATCCCATTCCCTCCTCATCTCCACAAAGTGTCCACGATTTGTCCTTGTCTTTTTGTTTTTGGAAAACAAAAACATTTTTAGATCCAATATTAGCCTGCCTAAGCAGGACAAATACAGAAACACATTTATGCACATGATATTTAGATGGCTTAAATAGAAAGATCAAAATCTTGAAAACAGCCTGAAAGAAAAATACAAAAATAGTAAATTAACTTCTGATGAGAAACTATAAAAAACAGAAGACAATGAATCTCCATCTTTAAAGAACTGGGGGAATGGGAAGTAGGGCTGACCAGCCAACAGAATTCTTCAATAAAACTATCCTTCAAAAACAAAGTAAAATGAAGATAATTTGCAGCCAGTCAACAGTATAGCAATTTGCAAAAAAAAAAAAAAAATTAAATCGAATTGTTATTTAATCCAGCAATTCCAGTCCTGATTATATATCCAAAAGAATTCAAAGAGATCATTTGTATCCATGTTCACAGCAGCATTATTGACAATAGTAAAAAAGTGGGAACAATCCACTGTCTATAAGCATGACCGGATGAACAGTGTGGTATGGAATATTATTCTCTAAAAAAAGAATGAAATTCTGACAGATTATACAACAAAGATGAATCATGAAGACATAATGCTAAATGAAGCAAGTCAGATATAAAAGGAGAAATACTGTATGGTGCCACTTATTAGAAGTAAAATTCATAGGAACAGAAGTATAACAATGGTTACCAGGAGCCTGAAGTTGGGAAGGAGTCTAACAATTGAGGAATTTCAGTTTAGGTTGATGAAAACACTCAATTATGACAAAACAACAAACTAAGAATTTCCTGAGTCACTAAATGATAACTACAAAGCACTGAACATTTCCTCCCTAACACTGGGAAGAAGGCAAGAATGTCTACTCTCAACAGTTTATTCAATTTTACTGAAGATCCTGGTTAGCTTAACAAGAACAAATAAAAGGTACAAACTGAAAGGATACAAAACAGTCCCCATTTGCAGGCAACATGATTATGAATGTAGAAACACAAAATAATTAACAAAAAGATTATGAACCTTAATGATTAGCCAGGCCTCATGATATAAAGTCAACATATGAAATGTTGTAGTATTTATTTTAACATATACAAAATAAATTAAATTTTAAAAAATCCTATTCATAACTACATCATATAACATAAAATACTTAGCAATAAATTTAACAAAAGATATACCAGGCCTCCACCAAAAACAATAAAACATTCTGTGAAAAATTAAGGATGAGTGAAATAAAAGTTTCCCATGTTCACGATTGAAAGCTTCAAGATAATCAAAATCTCACTTCTCTGCAAAGTAATTTATAAATGAAATACAATCCCAGTCATGGGCCAAGCATAATCATAATTTGGAACTGACAAGCTTATTCTGAAACTTACATGGAAATAAACAATCATGGGAAAATAATGAAAGTGAGACTTTATGCATTAACTAATTTCAGGACATGTAATCTAGTCAGTGGTTCTTAACTGGGACAATTTTACCCCTATGGGACATTTAGCAATGTCTACATAGATTTTTAGTTACAATCACTGGCATCAAGCAGGAAGACGTCAGATACTACTAAATATTCCATAACGCATGAGACAGCCAACAACAATTTTGTCCACTATTTCAATAATGCCAAACTACAGTAAAAACATTGTGGTATTTTTATCAAAATAGTCAGAAGGATCAATGAGACAGAATACAGATTCCAGAAGGTGACCCCTTATGCAACAACTCAATGGAGTGTTTTCAACAGAAACTTCTAGAACAAGATATCTATATGTAAAAAATTGAACTTTGACCATCTCATATTATATACAAATTTGTTCAAGATGGATCACAAACCTAAATAAAAGCTAAAAGAAAGCTTTTAAAAAGCTTTATAAAAAGAGTATCTTTACAATTTAGCAAAACTCAGAAAAAACTTAAAAGCAGAATACATAAAAGACTACTACAACTGAATAAAAATTAAATTTGGTCAAAATTTTAAATTGTTCAAAAATTTGAGAAATATTGTACATACATTTCACAAAGGAAGACATATGAGAGGCTAATAAGCACATGAAAAAGTGGCCAAAACCAATGTATTTCTGAATTTATCACAGAAAATTATAATTTAATTCCACAAATTACATACCCATTATAACTAAAATATGCAAGTGTAAAACCACCAATGTAGGTAGAAATGTGGAGTTACCCAAACTCTCGTATATTGCCGATGTATGGGTAAAATAACACAAAAAAAATTTAGCAATTTCTTAAAAAGTAAAGCAAACACCTATCGGTTGATCTGGTAATTCCATTGCTAGATATTTACCCAGGAGAAATAAAAACATGTCTACAAAAGATAGGATACAAGAAGGTTCTACTTTATTCATAAATAGCCAGTATGTGTATCAGTAAGTGAAACAAATTATATTCATACAGTAGATATAGATACATGCAACAATCTAATATATCAAAAATATTATGTAAAAGAATTCAGACACAAGAAGCATTTACTGTATGACATTTTATATATGAAATTCTAGGCCTCCCTGGTGGCGCAGTGTGTTAAGCAACACACTATGAAGCAAATCGCAGCCGCTGCAGCACAAGTTTGATCCCTGCCTCCAGCCAGGGAGGGACACACGTGGCAGAGCGGACCTCTCCTGCTTTGCCCGCTGCTCCCCTCAGCAGTGTGTTTCAGTTAGTCTGCCTGTTCTGCTTCCCACTCTGTCTCTGGTGAATCCTCTCATCTCCCTGGACTCTGGCCTGTACCCCAACTCTTGTATGCATAAATAAACAAATCTTTAAAAAAAAAAATTCTAAAGCAGCAAAAAAGGAAAAAAGGAACAGAACAGCAAGGACCTGGAAGGCATGGGTGAGAAACAAGAGGACTAGATGGGAAAGGACACTACTAACCTTACTGGGTTAACAAATGTCCAATACCTTGAATGAGGAGTGCTACACTGATGTAAACATTTAACAAAATAAAGCTGGTAAGTTTTGTGCATTACAGTGTATGCAAATTTTCTTCAAAAAAACTATTTTAAAATATCTAGTGGAATAGAAATTAAATAGAAGTACTTCTGAAATAAAAAATAGCAGAATATCAATTGCTGAAACTAATGACTGGCATATGGAGCTTTATTATACTATTTTATTTACTTTATACAGTTCCATGTCACTTAACAACTATTCAGTCAACTACAAACCATATACACAAAGTTCCAGTAGGCGACACCATATAGCCTAGGTGTGTATTAGGCTGTATCATCTAGGTTAGGGTAATTACACTCTAAGAAATTTCACAATGATGAACTCACCTAATTATTCATTTCTCAGAACATACCCACATTGTTGTGCTATGCTGTACTGTATGTGTTTAAAATTTTCAAAAATTAAGTTTCTAAAAATAATTTTCTTAATTCCCTCAGTAAAGGGAAAATATTGGTTATCACTGATTTTCATATAAATTAAAATCTATTAAGTATATGTAAATTTTAAAAAAATATTTTATATTATAAAGAAAACAAACATTGTAAGTAAAAATAAAATATATTTTAAAAAAATTAAAATCTATTAAAGAATTTAAAAAACTTCATCTATGCTGAATAATCCCTGTCCTTTACATTTTCTTTACCCTTAATAGGTACAGTTCAACCTTGAAATATTAATGTTTTCCATATCCCTTATTTTTAAGTATTTGTAGAAAGGACTGGAGAGAGCTCCTTTAATCTTTATTACATACCTAGTAGTATGCTACCTACTTCGAATATATTATCCAACTTAAAATTTCAAAACTGAATTCAGCATCTAAACTTTTATCTTATCTACTTATTACTTTTTTCCCCCTCATGAGAATTTATGTTCAATGGCAACAGGGATCTTATCTTCATTCTCTCTTCAGCTGTAACACACACATAGCATATACACATATTAATATTATACATCAAAGAATTAAGGAATATGTCAGAATCTTTGGTAGTGAAAATTATTTCCCACTGATAATATCAGTTTGTTTTGATTTAACCTTACTGGCATCTATACCAATTTTTGTTATATGTTTCAAGTGAAAAGAAAAATCTGTATTTGAAATTTTATTTTCTCTTTATTTGATATAATCATAAAAATATTTTTAATATAGTAAATCAATATATCATTGTATCTTTAAATGATATATGATGTCTAACATATAGCACTGCTTCTTCTGCTCTTGGATAAGAAGAAAATTCCAATTTCAAATTATTGAGAATTTAGAGTTTCTTAGAGAGGAGTCAATTGCAAGTAATAATTTATAATAAACAATCAATTTAGTTCAAAAGAATTTACTTCATCATAAAGGAAACATCTACATAAGCCTAAGATCGATTGGTAGTTCCTTCAGTGCAGAAAATCTCAGCATAAACTCACAGTAACCAGTTAGGGTATGGTATATGAATAAAATCAGTAATAACTTATATAAGAATTTCTACCTCAATAACTTATATAAGAATTTCTACCTCAATTTGAATAATTTTCTCACATAAATATTCTCAAAACATTGGTAAGGTTAAAAAAGCGGGGGGAGGAGAGAACAAATATTATGGGCTCTTTACTTAAAATACAAAATCAAGTAAAACAGCTGCTATCAACAGTAAGAAAGCTGTAAGACCAGTTAAGAAAATTATCCAACAAGTTGGCGATTACAATTTTTCTAACACTCTAAGGGAGAAGGCAAGAGAAAAGGAAACATCAGGAGAAAGAAAATCACTCACGAAGATTGACGTTATACATATAAAATTTTATTATTTAAAACAATTCACAATTTTCTTACATATCTTTTACCAAGGTTCAAATCCAAGTTCTTCCAGATACCATTTTATGTTCACAGATTATACATAACTTTAAAAAATGTTTAATTTAAATGTAGTAAGCACTGGGCTAAAAAATAGAAGTTTCAAAATAAATACTCATTTAGAGACACCAGCAAATAGATCTGACCTTTTCAAGTGGCTTTCCCAAAGAGTTTCCAATCAGTTTCCAGTCATTTAAGACCTCTTCAACTTTAGAAATAAACCTAGGAAGGAGGAAAAATAAATACTAAATATGTAACAGTACATTTTTCCTTTTGTTATACAAGTTCTTTAAAAGGTATTTTTTTTATATTTTACCTTTTTTATCAGATACTGCTCATTTGTTTAATACTTTTAGGTTAACCTTATGATTGTGGAGTAAAAGTAGAAGTAATCTGAAACCCAAGAATTCTTAGATTTTGAATTTTTTTAAACTATGCATACCAGACAAAGGCATTCTACCGTCTATAAAATATAAAGTATGGGTTACTAAATCTATATATTACAATGAATCATTTGGGACAGAAGTAAAAACTGACAAGTTAAAACAATACTATTAAAGATAATTACAAAACCAACAATCTCTTCCCTACACTCAAAATAACTTTGCTAGCTAAATGAATTTTCCCTTTAATGATATTTATAAATTTCTGATTTACCATCCATTAAGTAAAAAAAATAACATTTAAGAACATTTCTCACTAAAATAAGACAAGTTTTAAGAAACAGCTGACAAGAAACTGCAAGTATTCAACAGATTAGTCAGAAAATACTATCTAATCTTTAAATTTAAAGATCAAGGTGACCTATCAAAAAGACAATGAATTTTGACCAGCAACAAGGTCAGTATCAGCGAGTGTAAACTGTCAAATCTCAGCAGTACTGTCAAACACATATTAAAAGACACTTTTAGAAGATCTGTTACTAATCTATGATGCTGACTTCCTATCAGTATGATGCAATTTATCATCAATATTGCTCTCCTAAAATACCTACACTGCATTGCAAAAATAATAGTTAATTCTAGTTAAAATATATTCAAAGGCATAAGTTTTTTTCTTTCAGTGAAAACAGAAATTAGTGGTGACATTTCTGTTGTAATACAGTGATGATAATAATGATAAGAGTTTTTTATTCAAATGAACATTCTAATTAACTCATCTGTAAAATTAAAGGCTTATTATTAACAGACTAAATTCACTTTTGGAAGGTTCAAAAGCCAATTATCAGCTTTGAAAATGAGTGCTCAAGAACTAAATTAACAGGTTTACAAAAAAAATTTTAAATGTATATATAAACAAAATTTGCATGTGAAAAATATGCCATATTTAAAAAGATAAAAAACTAGAATCTACCCTTAGTCCAACTGCAGCAAACAATTGTAAATTAAGTCTATCGACCCATTCAACAGACTAATACACACCATTAAAAATCATGTTTTGAAGACTACTTGAGGAAATATGAAAATGATTTTGTTAAATTAGAAAATGGAGGCTAAATAATAATAGGGTTTGATACAAAGTTTACAACATACACAGATTACAAGGAATTTTCTCAACATATTAATAGTAACTATCTCATGATGTATTAGGATTACAGGTAATTTCCCCCCTTTTTACTCTACTAATAAGGCATTATTATAATAAAAATAATCTAATTTTCACAGTAAAAAAAAAAGGAACTTTTTGTATTCTATCTAAAAGAGAACAATTGAACTTTAACCTGCAAAATATTGAGATTAGATAAAAAAAACTTAACTTCATATCTGAAAGTTTTCCAGATCTTAGAGTCAATTTCTAACTCTTCATTCTATATTAGGTTCCTTTATTATATACTCTTAAAATACCAGATTTCTTTTCTCTTACTTCTGTTGTAATTACAGACTAATTTGTATTAAAATTTGATTAGTGGGGTCTCCCTGGTGGTGCAAGGTATTAAGTTGCAGCACCATGAAGTTATCTGCAGCCACTGCAGCATGAGTTCAATCCCCAGCCAAGGAGCTGACCCACATGGTGTAGCAGACCTCTCCTGTCTCACCCAATGCTCCCCTCAGCAGTGTATTACAGTAGATCCACCTGTTCTGCTCCCCACTCTGTCTCTGGTGAATCCTCTCACCCCCCTGAACTTCTGGCCTGTACTCCAGCTCTTGTATGCATAAATAAGAAGTCTTTAAAAAACAAACAAAAAACTTGATTAATATCTATTTCTTCCACTAGGTTCTACATTCATTAAGGGTGGAAATGGTCTGTTTTAATTGACTACCACATCCCTAATACAACACACTGTGCTTGACCAATGGGTACTCAATAAATACTTCAATGGAAAAATATAGTTAAGAATTTCTATTTAGATCTCTAGAAACTGTCTTTATGGCTCATTACATAATGACCAGAACTTTCACTCAAAATTTAAACTCATAGTTAAGACTTCATAGTCTTTTTCAGGTTCCCAAACACCAGATATGCTCTGGAAATCAGACATACATTAAGATAGTTCTCATAATTATATTAACAATTCTAAAGAATTTAACATTCTTCTTCAGGTCATTTTAAATACTTAACTAGGAAAAAGCGATCAATTTTCGTTCAATACTCTTACATTTCCTCACTCCCACACTTCAAAAGTCAAGTTACATTTTTCTACCTTCCAAAATCAAGTTATTTCAAATTCAACAGGCCTAAAACTGTACTCTTTCTTCCCCACTTTCTTACTTTTATTCTTTCAGGCAAAAAACCGCAATTTCATGTATGATTCTTTCTACGCTTATATTCATCAAATGTATGAATCTAAAATGTTTGAAATTTCATACAATCTAACGTTCTATATTGTTGCTTTCTCCAGTCTCCAAACTATCAACCTAACTACCAGACATAGTAAGTGCCTCACTTTCATTTTATTTCACCTCCTGAAGCAACTCTCATCACTTTGCCACTCTAAAATCCAGGGTCTCACTGATTTTTTTTTTTAAGATTTATTTACTTATGCATTGGGTACAGACTAGAGGTGTGGGGGTGGTGAGAGATTCACCAGAGACAGAGTAGGGAGCAGAACAGGCAGATTGAAATACACTGCTGAAGGGAGCAAGAGGTGGGGCAAGAGAAGTCTGCTGCACCATGTGGGTCCCCTCCCTGGCCAGGGATCAAACTCATGCTGCAGTGGCTGCAGATGCTTCATAGTGTGGTTCTTAACCCCTTGTGCCACCAGGGAGGCCCTCTCACTGGTATTTTTTAATGGTTCTTTCAAAATGTATTCTCCAGATCAGCAGCACCACTTGGAAACTTGTTGCAAATAGAAATTTGGGGGTCCATCTCAAGCACAAAGAATCAGAAACTATGAATTTGATGCACATTTCATTTTGAGAATCATTGGTTTTAAAGTCCCAAATCTGGATTCCTTTAGGTATCTTTGGAATCCTTTAGGTATCTTTTGCCTATAACTAGGACCTATCTTTCTTACTAAACTTATTCCCTTTCAACAGATAGTTGTTATCACAGTGAAGTCTCAAAGGTTCAAAAGCTGTCTCAGCTCTTGTCAGTACCTTCTCATGTCTGATCAACCATTGTCAAAGTCCAGCTCATTTCCTATGCTTTCTATGAAAATATTTCCAATTGTAATCCATAACAGCATCATCCTATTTAAGCTGCCCTTTTAAATGTAGTTACTACCAACTGACTTACATTTAAATATTTGCTATTATTTCTTGCTTGGTTTTTAAACTTAAAAAAAAAAATCACTTTTTTTTTTTTCATTCCTTTACATTAGTATAGTTCTGGACACATTAATACCTGCTCCATAAAGCCCTGTTTGGTTATGTTTACTAACTTTGCTTTTTTGGGAGAGTATGCATGTCAAATTATTGGAACAGGGATGTTTTATATCTTCCTATACCACCTAGACATGATGTCCACAATCTCCTCTCCCAACTTGGAATATTATAAAATGTTCTAACAAGTAAACTACTGACCTCACCAGGAAAAAAACTGCATGGTCTCTGCGACACCAAACAGAAAATTTCCATCTAACCTCTCTCCTACAAACTTGACTTTCAACTAATTTCAGTAATTAGTTGTTCTCTCACACAGATAGCTGTTCGATGGAGTTTGACAGGCATCGGAAGCCTGGGTACACTACCCACTGAAATGTAACAACTTGAACCAAAGTGTTCCAGAACCATATGCAGATTACTTTAAAAGGTTATTCTTTTAGATGAGAATGGAGGGAGTGAGGCAGACACAGAAAACCACCAGTACTCTTGGCCAGAAGAAAAGCCTCCTCTGAAAATTATGTGCAAGGAAGGAGGAAAAAAGCAGCTGCCAAATTTACTACTGCTTAGGATATCAAAATAAGTTAAACGGAAATGAAAACAGGAACGGAAGTGGTAGCCTGGGAATTCTTTCTACGTGTGGACAACAACCAGGAAATCAAGGGTCTGAATAAAGTAGTCTAAGAGTAGAGAAAACAAAACTTTTCCTGAGAGCTTGAATCTCGAGTGTTTGGCTGATGGGGGCGGAACAGGACTTGTCAAACGGCAGACTGCGGACGATTAGCAGCTGGCCAGAGAAGAGACGCGGCAGAAACCCACGCGCTCGTGTAAGGTCTGACTCCGCCGTAGGAGCGTCACCTGTGATCTATTTATGTTGGGAAAGCGACTGGCGAATACCCGGGCCCAAGGTGCTGGTAACCAAAGATGCAACTCACTCACCTTTCCCATTCCGAGGCAGTGGTGAAGTCGGTGAGCTCAAATACCTCGGACTCGGGCTACGAGAAGGGAAAGAAAAGAAAGATATTGAGCCCGGGGTTGCTGACGCGGAGGACCGAACTTAGAGACACAAATAGGTAGCGAGCAAACACCTCACCTCGCTGTCGGCCGCCATCTTGACAAGCGCCAGGGGCGGACGCTAAGGCTGCCGGGAAGAGGAGCGAGGGAGAGGGGAGGGAAAGGAGGGCCGATAGCAAAGGGGGTGGAGCGTCGGCGGGGCCCCGCCCAAGGAGGCAGAGCTCCATTAGTGATCCCGCCTGGAGAAATCTTGTCAGGTGGAAATACTAGATTAAAACATAAATGCTTTGAATTTGAAATTTTCCGGTAGACTAATGAATTCATGAAGAAGCAGAAGCAAGGAGTCAAAACAAGGTAGGGACTCGTGTGGTCAAGATTTTAAAAACTGGAATACATTCTGGTTTGTTTTGTATTGGAAGGCTGTGAGCTAACACCCACCTTCCCTCACACCCCTTCAGTGAACTTACACGGTTTGGTTAAGTCATGAAATAAAATCATTATGCTAGTTATCCGGTTTCTGGAAGACCAATATGCTATTCAGTCAGCATTTTACCTTTTAAGACGTTGAGAAACAGAAGCAATGCCAGCTGACAGAAAATAATTATATGATATACATACAGAGGAAATGATGCAATCCAGGATTTTCTTGAAAATAATGGGAGAAATGAGGATAAAAGATTAAGTGAATAACTATTTAAGCCAGTAATGGGTCTACAGATGAACGTACTATACTTTCTACTTCTGTTAGGTCTCAAATTTTTCGTAATTGGCAATTGAACAAATAAATCTCATTTAATGAGTTTTTAAGACTCCCAAAGGAGTTTAGGGGTGGAGGACTAAGAAATACAGTTCCAACAAAAAATATTCTATCTAGGAAAAAAATGAAAAAAGTTGATGATAGATAAGGCAGAAGAATCTAAGGTTAAATTAGAAAAATTAACTAGAAGGTTAGAAGAATTTTGACAAAGACAGTTGTTGCTGATGCCATGCCCTGAACCCCTCCCTCTTTTTTGAAACGTCTTTCTGATTTCTGTCCATTACAGTGTTGGGATACTGCAGCATCTTTTCAAGAGATGATCTACCCTTACCTTCATTCATTTGGAAGTGTTTATTAAATACTTACTAAACACCAGTCACTATGCTAGGCACATATAGGGATATGAAGATGTATTATAAATATTCTTTAAGAAACGTAAGGTCTAGGGGCCTCCCTGGTGGCACAGGGGTTTAAGATGCAGCAGTATGAAGCTGTCCACAGCCACTGCAGCTCAAGTTGGATCCTGGGCCAGGGAGGGGACCCACATGGCAAGCAGACCTCTCCTGCCTCCCCGGCTGCTCCCCTCAGCAGTGTATTTCAGTCAGTCTGCCTTTTCTGCTTCCCACTCTGTCTCTGGTGAATCATCTCTCCCCAGCTCTTGTATACATAAATAAATAAAAATTTTTTTTAAAAAAACCACTTAAAGTTCTAGTAAGGAAACTGGAAATTGCTATACAAACCAAAAAAAAAAAAAAAAAGGTGCTACATTTGTCAGCATCATGGAGGCTGATGGTAACCATGGTAAGAAGATACTTGCAGGAGAACTGAAGGACAAGATGGAGACAGCCAGGTTAGGACTGATAAGGCTCCAATTCAGATGAAATAGCATAGCCTGATGCTCAGGGTAGGAAAGTCTGATCGTCTAATGAACTAAAAAAAAGGCACCTAGAGCACAGTGTTTGGGATGAAATTGGAGAGGTAGGCATGGGTCAGATTATCTGTGGCCGTCTAGGCCATAGTTGGATATTGTTTAAAGCACAATGGAAGTCACTCAAAAGTTTTAAACAAAAGAATAATGGGGTTCAATTTGTATCTTGCAAAAATCTGAATGAATAGATTGGCGGGGGCAGGGAAAAGAAACAGGAACAGCTAGAGAAATTTAAAGCATCCAGTGAGAGAATGTCTGCAGGCTTTCACTGGAACAGTCAGCAGATGAGGTGAACTGATTTGATATGGACTTGATCATGAATTAAATGCAGGGATCAGAGAAAAGTAGGAACCAAAGCTAATTTTCAGGATTCTGGCTTAAGCAACTGTGTAAGAATAATGCCATTTCTGAAATGAACACTGGAAGCAAACTAGTGTTTGCTTTGGCAAATGTTAAGTTTGACAGACTTATAAAATAATCAGGGGGAGTTGCAAGAGGAAAATTGGGGCTAGAAATAGGACTCAGAAGCAAGGCCTGGAATGAAGATATAAAATTGGAAGTTTAGATAGAATTTTAAATCACAAGGATAGATGAGATAATTTAAGAAGAGAATATAGAGAGAAAAGAGGAGACTCAAATCAAAGCCTGAAGAAATGTTATAATGGACAAAGGAAGAATACCCAGTGAAAGAGACAGGAAAGAAGCATCTAGAGTAAAGGGAGGAAAAGAAGAGTGGTACCACTGAACCCAAGAGAGGACAAAGTTTCAAAATAGTAGACATTGACTGAAAAAGCAAGTGAGAAGGGTTTTTATTTAATTTTATGGGAGAGGATAGTAGATATATTTGTTTCTCTTCAAACAGTAATCTAAGAGAGAGAAATTGATGATAAAGGGGCATTGAAAGATTTGAAGTTATTGACAAGGAGAGAGAGGAAAAAATCTATAGAACTGATGGTCACATAACTCCAGGAGGAAACATTTATACTGCATTCTGAAATCTTGCTTCAAGAGGTGCCACCCACAGTGTACACCTTGTGAGTAGTGGCACCTGCCTGCCCTCCTCCCCTCACCCTGCTCCCCATTTCTCACTGGATCCTTTGTGTAGCAGGAAGTACCAGAAATTCAGAGCATCCATAGCAAGAAGGAATATATGAGATGTGGTGAGGTTGGTCTTTTTTGAGAAGGGAAATATGGGTAGGGGGTAGCAGGGAGGGAGTATGAATACAAACAGGGAAGTTGGTACATATAAAAGGAAAGAGTTACTTGATCCCTTAACATTTTAAGATTTTCACTAAGTGGAATAAGTTTCTGGGTTTTACTTATTTTTTTTAAGATGTATTTATTTATGCATATAAGAACTGGGGTACAGGCCAGAAGTGTGGGGGGTGAGAGGATTCACCAGAGACAGAGTGGGGAACAGAACAGGCAGACTGACTGAAGCACACTGCTGAGGGGAGCAGGGGGCACAGCAGGAGAGGTCTGCTACGCCATGTTGGTCCCCTACCTGGCCGGCAGCAGAGACAGAACTCGTGCTGCAGTGGCTGCGGTTTGCTTCACAGTGCATTGCTTTACCCACTGCGCCACCAGGGAGGCTCTGGGTTTTAAAGTCAGAAAAATCCATGTTCCATGTTCAGCTATTCATTAACTATATGACTTTGGACAAATTACTTAACTCCTCTATACATCAGTTTTTCACTAGCAATATTGGACTGTGATACCTCTTACTACAGAGGATTGTGGCAAATATTAATTACATATATCTATTTGTATGTAAAACAGCACAATGTTCTGACATGTAGTGGGTGATCAATTATGGCAGTAGCATTTATAATGAGTGCACTATAAAAGCCACAAAGTGCTACTTACATGTCAGGCATTGCCCCGCCTCCATGAAGTTTCTTAACCATGAAGTTTCAGTACATACCAAAATCACAAACAAATCACAAAGACTTCACTGCATGAAGTTAAATTTTATAAATGTATGAAAGCCTTATCAGGTTGCTAGGCAAAGTTTTAATCCAAGATATTTTTGGCTCCTTGTCTTCTCCCTGGAGAAACTTTTAAAATAAGTTATTTGTTAAAGTGAAGTGTGAAACCAGGATGCTAATGATGTAAAGTACCCAGGGGAAACACACTTTATTAGATTTTCACTGGTTCACAAAGCAGGAAAGATTTTGTTTCTTCAGTATTAAGAGCTATTTTGTTACACATCCAAAGGTAAGGGCTTTTCCATGCAAGCATGTTTCCTCTCTGGCATAATTTTCAGTTATTTCAAGGTGTTACCAATAATGGCCACAGGGAAAATTTTGACGCTTAGGTAATTTAAAAGATTAGAAGCCTGGAAAAAAAATCATCCTTGGTTTAGTCCTCAGAGGAATGTGGGGGCATAACAGTTTAATTAGGTCTCAGTGAGAGAGCAAACATTGTTTGTGAAAGGAGCAACAACAGTGAGACTATACTGTCTTTATCTACCCTGCTGGCTTTTGTGCAGGGAGAATCGGTAATTTCCTGTGGTGTTGTCTTGAGAACAACTACAATAGAAGATACATCTGGAAGAAGACATTCTATAAAAATGAGAAATTCTTCAGAGAAAGAGGCTTTAAGTCAGAATTATTTGCATAACATTAATTCATATATTCAGTATATTTATCAAGTATGTACCGTCATGGCACTGTAGCCAATCCTAATGAGGGTCTCAGAGAATAGTTCCTGCCCTCAAGGTGCTCACTGTGTCTGAGATAAAACATAAAGAATTATGATACTGTTTAGAAAGAAATGCATAATGTTTATCCAACTTCATAACTCTGTAAAATGAGTGGGAGGTAAATATTCAACTGACCTTTCAGAATACAAATATACTTATACTCTAAAAAGTAGTTCACTATTTCTTGAAATAGAAAGAGGTATAATCACCAAGATGAGAAAGAGAATTTCAAAAGAAGTGATGCAGTCATCTCTTATTCACCATTTAGTCAGTCATTTCTTCATTCAATAAACATTTAAAGCAGCTGCTATATACCTAAAAGCTGGGAAACAAAAGTGAAAACAAGGTCCCTGCCCTCAGGATGTTTCAAACATAAAATAATTGAAGTTCTGAATGATAAGTACAACAGGTTCCAATTCTTGAGTTTGTACTTTGATAGATTCAGAAAGGACAATGCAGTATCCTCCCTCCACCTCCTTTAGAAGGTTCACAATGTACCATCTAGCTTTTACAGAGGACCTTCTTTAGTACTTTTCTTTCCAACTGAAAGAACTCCCTGAAGAGGATTTGGCTTTTACAACAAAAGACGAAATGTGAAAATTGTGTTCCTTTTCCTTTTGCTGCAACTGATCTAGACACAAAGCATGCACAACCTTAGCAAAAGAGCTATGTCACCATTTACTTTCATGGGAACTGCTTTATACCAGCTGTGTATGTACCTTACCATTCCTGCTTTTACTATATAGTAATGTGATTTTAGGCTTTCTGTGTTTTTTGATATGTTATTTGGGGGAGGGGGGCTTGGGACACCTAAAAGTATTTCCACATATATTAATGTTAATTGCTTCTTTGCTTTATACTAAAGGTATCATAGAAACATGCCGCTTTCAGACAGACCTGTAGATGGCTTTACCTTCTTATAATCAATTCTTTACATAAAAACCAAGTTTACCAACCAATCTTCTAAGTGCTTAACTCATATTCATTTAATTCTCACAATTGCCTTGTAAAGTAGATACTATTATTATCACGTCTTTACAAATGAGGAAATTGAAGCAGAAAGAGTATAGCTAACTTGCTCAAGTCATCCACCTAGTAAGTGGTAAGGCTGGCTCCTGAATGTGGACTTTGTACCTACTTTTCATACCAGTACCATACTACATCATAAGTTGGTAACTGTTTTTGTTCATTTATTTGTTTTTACTATATTATGTGACTTGAAGTCCATTTATATAAAGCTCTCTCCCCATTTATCATACTACTGCACAGCATTCCAATAGTCAACATATGGATGTACTGCTTTTTATTTAATTGTCTATTTACCATTTAAAGCTATTAATAACATTATTAGATAAGTGACAAGTATATGGGGCTTCATTATATAATACTATTTACTTTGCATGTTTGAAATTTCCTATGATGAAAATTTTCTAAAACAAATATTAGGGTAAGAAATAATTACATCTTCATCTTAGTGATCATGTGTAAGAATTACTCTAAAGGTGAAAGTTGAGAAATGGAAATGCTGGGTGCAAAAGTGTGTGATTCTTCAATGTAATAGATAATACTAGATTGCAATGTCCAAAATGAGCCCTAGTAATTTACATACCCATTGCCCTCTATGTTTAATAATATTAGTCTTTTAAATTTTTGCCAATATGATGAACAAAAAATTGTTTGACTTGCTTTACCCTGATCCCTGGTCCCTAATTAGGTTAGATAATTAGAATATTTTACATGTGTTTGTTAGTCATTTAGGGTCCTTTCCTATAAAGAGTCATTTCAAGCCTTTCACTTGTTTTTCTTTGGGATTACAAGATGTGTTTCTCTAAAATATCTCCAGATGAAGTTGACCTTCAAGAATATTTGGTTGCCAAGTCTTTAAAGACTTGTCATTTTTGGCTCCATTTCACAAAATTGACATATTCCTGCTCATATTCTTCTTATAAATTGCAAAACTCTTTAGTTAATACAACCAATTGACTGCCTCCTTCCATTCAGGGTCATGGATAATTCTGCTGTCTTTCAAATTTCTCCAGGCTACTATATCTCTTGGCCCTCAATGATGTCCTTTTTCTCATCTCATTTCACTGAGAGGCCAATTTATCTTCCTTTCCTCAGTCTTCTCTCTCCCTCTACTGCCTTCTAAATGGAAAAAAAGAAAAGAAGTGCTAGGAAGATTGTGTTCCTTAAAATCATCAGGCCTCTTTATGATCTTTCTAAAAACACTTCCATCTTTTTCTATAACTACTGCAAGGAACAAATAGGCCATGCTTAATATGTGGGAGATGTAACTCTCTGCTGCTTCAGCAAAAAACTCTTTAGAACGTTAAAATCCTTTGATCTTTACCTACTCTGTATATTGGATTGCTGAGCATTCTGAAATCATTCAGTGTTCTCTTACAGCTAATATTGGATTCAAAGCTTTAGCTGTTCTTCTTTACATGACCCTCCTGACAGCATCTCATTTGCTGCTATTGTTTCCTGAAATTATTTTTCTTCTATCTCGCTGGTATGTAAAAAACAAACAAAACACAAACATAGTTATGCAGAAAACTCAGACTTTTCCTGTAGTGAACAAATGCCAATGCATGAAATTCTCCTGGTTTTGAGCTTTCCTGGGCATATTCAGTTCCAGAAACTCACTGAGGACCTTCTATGTATAAATCCACATGAACACAGCAAGAGAAACAAAGAATTGAAAACACATCTTTGTCTTACAAAAATTTGAATCTGATGGAGGGATAAAATAATTCTAAGACAAGGCTGACTGTTAAGTGACATAACAAAAGAAAGGAAATGACATGGAACTGAAGTAGATTGGAACTAAGAGACTGGTAGAATTTGGGAGGTATGGAAGTCCCTGGGTTATGATTGAATGAGGGCAAGCTTTTAAGCATTGTGATCACCAGAGGGAGGATTTAGTTTTCCTTCTGTAAAGAAATTGTTTTTTTACTGTACTTTTTTTTTTTTTTTACTTTACATTCCAGGATTTTAGAACCAGAGGATATTTCTAAATTCATGTTACTCAGCCTTTTCACCAGATAAATGGCAAAACCAAGCCCAAGTCACATAGCTAAATGACATTGAGGATGAGAGCTTAGTAATCCTAACTCGTACTCTAGGGCTCCTCACTGTAAAAAACAATGTCTTCATTTATTGTTTTAAAGTCTCTACTCTTGAAGAGCCTCCCAGGTGGTGCAAGGGGTTAAGCATCCCACTATTAAGCATCTGCAGCCACTGCAGCATGTGTTCACTCCCTAGCCAGGGAGGTGGCCCACATGGCACAGCAGACCTCTCCTGCCTTGCCTGCTGCTCCCTTCAGCTGTGTGTTTCAGTCAATCTGCCTGTTCTGTTCCCCACACTGTCTCACTCCACCCCTCAAATGTGGCTTGTGCCTCAGTTCTTGTATGCATAAATAAATAAATCTTTTATAAATATACACTTATATATATATATATCTACTCTTGAAATATCAGCTGTCTCCTATAGGAGGGGACTCAAAAGCATGTTTAAAATATATCTGCATTCTGTAACTTGGTGTGTGTGTGTAACAAGATGGATCATATTGTCAAATCACACTTAAAAATCTGAGGCCTTATCCAGTATTAAGCTTTACGAATAATTTTAGGAATATAATCAATCAACAGGAGCAGGCAAAGCAAGGAAAGGTCTGAGACACTGAGGGAGACTCCCAGGTCATTCCTTCTTAATTTAGCTATATGGTCTCTTTATGGAACATTCCCATTCTATAGGTATAGAGCTGAGTAAATTATGTGATTTCTTAAACAGAGATTTTATTTGTTTATGCATACAAGAGCTGGGGTATAGGCCAGAGGCATGGGGTGAAAAGATTCACCAGAGACAGAGCAGAACAGGCAGACTGACTGAAACACACTGCTGAGGGGAGCAGCAGGTGAGGCAAGAGAGGTCTGCTGCACCATGTGGGTCCCCTCCATGACCAGGGATTGAACTTGTGCTGCAATGGCTGTGGCAGCCCCATCGTGCAGCGCTCAACCCCTTGAGCCACCAGGGAGGCCCAATTTATGTGATATTTTTAAGAGGTCATGCTCTTTAAGCCCTCAGATCACCAGAAGCTATCATAGAGATATTCTGCAAGAGCATTTCATGAACAAGAACTCTTGCAAAATGTATTTTCCAGGTGGTCCAGTTACCAACAAGTTTACAATACTGGGTCACCAACCTGCTTTCTTTGTCTTTGTCTATGAGCACTTTGAGGTCCCCAAACCCAATAAAAGAGAAATCAATCATAAACCAATTTCTTTTTACCCAAAATATGTATAGTCAGTAAAATTTAAATATGAATACATCTTCTATACTCTACCAAGTACTCTATAATAGGAAAGCAAAGAAAAAAAAACAAAAACAAGCCTGTGGTTTTCCATATTAAACCACGATCAAAGTTAAGAGGAGATAAAAGTTTTAAATTTTGGATCTAGAGCTCCTTTTATCATAACATAAAAATGCTATCCCAAATAAGTTTTGGGGGGGCCAACAAGTAAGAGAGACCCTCAATCTGGCAGTCACCGTCCTTCTTTTGTTTTTAACTTTACTTGGTTTCCACAAAAAACAGGCTCTTAAGAATGTTCTTTAACAAAGAGCACACTTACAGTCTTTTATGTGTTTTGCCTTGAAAGCTTCCAGTCATTGTAGGTACTTTTGGCAAACTACCAGTTGCTTTGGCACTCACCTCTGACTTCTATAATCTTTTCACTATAAAACTACTGATAGGATCTTTTAAAATACAAATCAGACCCTGTCACTTCCTTGAATAAAATGCTCTGATGGAATAAAAATAAATTCTATGCCTTTGGGTCCTTTAAAATCTGCCCCCTGCATGCTTTGTGCACTCAGTTCTAATACTTTTCCCATCCTCCTTTCTGTAATTTGAGCATTTTATCTTAGGACCTTTGCACCAGCTGTTTGCTTGCCTAGACTTCTCTGCCCTGAACTCCTCAGAAGGCATGCTGCTTCTTTTCATTTATGTAACAAATCAAAAGAAACCTGTAAGAGAGATCTAAAAGGCACATGCAATCTAATAAATTCCCCCTCCTATCATAACTGTCAGTTGCTATCACTTTAATTTTCTTCATAATTTTTTTTTAATTTAAGATTTTTAATTTAAGCATGCAAGAGCAGGGGTACAGGCCAGAGTTGCTGGGCAGTGAGAGGATTCACCAGAGACAGAGTGGGGAGCAGAACAGGCAGATCGACTGAAATACACTGCTGAGGGGAGCAGCGGGCTAGGCAGGAGAGGTCCACCTTACCTTGTGGGTCCTCTCCCTGGCCAGGGATCAAACTCGTGCTGCTGTGTTGCAGATGCTTCACAGTGTGGCGCTCAACCCACTGCGCCACCAGGGAGGCCCTCTTCATAATTTTTTAAAAGATTTATTTATTACGCATACAAGAACTGGGCCAGAGGTGCGGGACTGGGGTGAGGGGGTTGGTGGTGAGAGGATTCACCAGAGACAGAGTAGGGAGCAGAGCAGGTGGATCTACACTGCTGAGGTCTGGCAAGACAAGAGAAGTTGTTCACGTAAGACAAAAGAGGTCTGCCATACTATGTGGGACACCTGGGGATCGAACTCATGCTGCAGTAGCTTTATAGTACTGGGCCTTAGCCCCTTGCACCACCAGTTTTCTTCATAAGTTTATTTTTCCTTTGTAATTTTTATAAGCAGTTGATATTATCTTATTTGTTTACCTTATCTATCTTGTTTATCTTGATATTTCTCCAGTGCTTAGAATAACGCTTTGCCCAAAAAATTACACTCAAGATATGGTGTTGAATGAATGAGTGGGTGGCCTCCCTTCTTTCCTTCAGGTACACCTTCAGATAGTTCTGTTTCCAAATACATTTCAAACTGTCTGCTTTAGAACTGAAACAGAAGCTGCCACTTGCAAAGAAAATTGTCCCTGACTCACCAAACAGACACTGAACCAAATCATGATGAGCAAAAGAAATTGTCTAGGCTTAATTCAGAGCAGTATGTCCCAAAACAGATATAGCAGTTTTACTCAGATTTTTCATATGTTCTAAAGATAAGGCCGCTGACTGTTCTAGTAAACCACCTGGTTTACAGATTCCTTGCCTAAACCACGCTATGACTAAATCCAGCATCCAAAACTAAATATCCTTTCCAATGAATCTTGTTTTGTTGTTGTTATTTTATCATCAATAGTTTTACTAGGTGGTCTTTGCAGGAGGACTTCAACAATTTTATCTCTCTGGTTATTGCTATTACCCTTTTTGACCTCCAACTTCTCTAATCTGGATTACCACCAAGGCCTTTCAAACAGTCTCCCAGCTTCTCCTAGTGCCTTCTCCAATTCATTCCCATAATTGTTTATCTTGGTAAAGATGGCATATGGGCAGGGGGGTGGGGAATTTTTGATTTGCTTTCATTGGTTTATGATCTTACTGTATTATTATTCCCTTGCCTCTACCTAATTGCTTCTACTTCATTCTTATTTTTTTTATAGCTTCTTAGAAACTTTTAAAGTCAAAGGTTTTAACCTTTTGTTCCTTTCCCATATAAATATTAAGGCTATCCATTGCCCTCTGGACACTGCTTTTATGGTATACAACAAACTTTGATATTTTATACTTTTATTGTCATTCACTCAAAATATTTATTTCTCTGATGATTTTTCCTTTGATCCCTGGGTTTCTGATAAATAGACTATATAATTTCCAAATTGAAGATTTTACTAAATTTCTTAGTTTTACATATTCATTATTATTGTTACCTAACTTAATTACATTGTAAAATTTCAGTATTTTGAAGTTTATTGAAACATGCTATGTATGACCCAGCAAATTTTTTTTTTAAAGATTTATTTATTTATGCATACAAGCACTGGGGTACAGGCCAGAAGTGTGGGGAGGTGAGAGGCTTCACCACAGAGAGCAGGGAGCAGAACAGGCAGATCAACAGAAGTACACTGCTGAGGGGAGCAGCGGACACAGCAGGAGAGGTCTGCTGTGCCATGTGGTTCCCCTCCCTGGCCGGCAGCAGGGATCGAACTCGTACCGCAGTGGCTGCGGTTTGCTTCATAGTGCATTGCTTAACCCACTGCGCCACCAGGGAGGCCCAGACCCAGCAAATTATCTATTTTGATGAATGTACATAGTCACTTATTATATATTTAGTAGTATTTGGGTCCAGAATTTTATACATGTCAATTAGGTTAAAGTGACCGATAGTTTAGATCTATATCTGTTCTGTTGCATGTTTTTTGTTTCTTTTATTGATTCCTGGGAAAAGTGTTAAAATCTGCTAATATAATGGGGAACTTTTGTTTTTATTCCTTTATCTTGGTCACTTTTTGCTTTACATTTATAATTATTATGACTTCTTAATAAATTGACTCCTTTTTCATTATGAAATGTTTCTCTTTATCTCTGGTAATATTCTTTGTCTTGAAGTCTATTGTATGTGATATTAATACAGCCACTCCAATCCTTTCTTTTATTGATTTTTTCGTTGCATACCTTTTTTATCATGTGTTAACTTTCAACCTCTCTTTGTCTTTTTATTTAAAATATGTTTTAAATACAGCATATAGTTTGGTTTTTCTTCTTTTTATTTTATTTTAAAGATTTATTTTCATTTATGCATACAAGAACTGGAGTACAGGCCAGAGGTGTGGGGGGGTAAGAAGATTCACCAGAGACAGTGGTGAACAGAATGGGCAGACTGACTGAAATACACTGCTGTGGGGAGCAGCAGACCAGACAGGAGAGGTCTGCTGTGCCTTGTGGGTCACCTCACTGGCTGGGAATTGAGCTGATGCTGCACTGTCTGCAGATACTTCATAGTGTGGTACTTAATCCCTTGTGCTACCAGGGAGGCCCCCTACCCCTTGTTCTTTAGCCAGTTAGGCTGTGGGTTTCTATTTGAATTTTAACTACCTGCACAGAGCACCAATTGGGCTTTCCCTCAGGCTAAATACTGTAGAAAAAGGAAATTTACCTATTATTTCCATTGTTATTTCTTTCTACCAGTGGTGACTCCTCTTCGGTTTCTGTCCCATTTTGGTTGCTCTTTAATACTCCAAGTAAATATTTTTTATACATTATATATGTTACATGGATAAGAAGTTATTTCACCTTTAATGATAGTGGACCCATCCTGAAGCTCAATTTTCATTCAATAATTAGAATGACCTTCTTAAATTAAAAAGAATCAGAGTATACCAACCTCTATTAAGAACCCTTCCATGGTTTTATATTATCCTTGGAATAAAACTCAAACTCCTTAGTGTGTCCTGAATGCTCCAGATTATTCCTGCCATGTAAACCTCACACATTAATACTAAGTCGATGTGTTTGAGAGTCAATCCTCTATTGAGTTCTTTAAACAAAACTTAAAGTTCTTCCTTCCCCCACTCCCCCACCTTTGTTTTGGAACAGACTTTCTGAATGTCTTCCTCAGACTCTTGAATAGCCTGCCCTTTCTTAACCTCTTACCATTCTCACCAGGCCTAATCTTCTATATATCTTATATAATAGTAAGAAGGCTAATGAAAGGGTGGAGTTTTGTTTTGTTATTTCATAAATCAAATACAAACCAAAAATAGAACATTGCCAGCATTCATGAGCTCCCTATCAATTATTGTCCCTCCTTATCATAGTGTATGTAATGTTATTCTGACTTTTGTGGTGATCTTTTCCTTGCTAATCTTGATAGTTTTAATACTGTAATAAAATTCTATCCATAAACTAGATAGTACAATGTTGCTTGCCTTAAATGTAATCATATTGCATTTTTTGCATCTGTCTTCTTTTATTCAGTATTTTGCTCGTGAAATTCATCTTTCCTACTATGTAGAATTGTATTTCATTTATTTTGTCTCTCCTTAAAGCATTTACTTTTGTCTTGCATACTTAGGTCTTAAAGTCATGGAATTAATTTCTGCTTATACTGTAAGAAAGAAATCATTTTTCCCCCATATGGATAGTCCATTGGCCTCACAATATTGAAAAGGCCATCTTTTCTCCACTGATTTGCAGTGCTATCTCTGTTACATGCCAAATGTCAATGTAATATACGGGTATATTTATGGACTCTCTCCGCTGTTCCATTCTAATGGTAGGAGAAGCCCACTCATCTTATTCTTCATTAAGTGTCTTCATTATTTTCACATAAGTATTAAATTCATCTTGTTAATCCCCCAAAAATAATTTCAATGATTTTCATTGCGACAACTTAGAAGAATTTACATTTTTATAATATTAAGCCTCCTAACCCATGAATATGGCATATCTGTCTTCTTTAAGTATGAACAAAATTTTAATTTTGCACATAAAAGTCTTAGATATATTTAATTGAATTTATTCCTATATTTTTTATTTTTATTGATAATATTAAATAGATACCTGTTCAGACATTTTATCTTTTTAACTGTTTTTTGGCTTCTATTTCACAGCAAGTAGAAATATAGTTTATCTTGATCTATTGATTTTGTATCCAATTACATCACTAAATCATTTTAGTAATTCTTAAAATTTATCTTAATAAGTTTATCATGTTAGTAAACATATTAGTTACTTTTTGGATTTCCACATATACATCTATATCAGCCATCTAAAATGACAATTTTGTTTTTTCTTCTTTTTATTTGTTTTTTTCCCCCTTAATGTGCTGACTAAAATTCTCAGTGCAGTGTTGAAAGAAGTGATGATAGTGGTCACTTTTGACTCTCTGGCTCTCATTTTCATTTATATGCTTATAGTTTTGCCTGTTAATTTGTTACTGTTTACTTTTTGAGAAATTTTAAAAATGCATTATCCAGGAATTTTACTTGCTGGCCACACAAAGATTGGTCTAAAGAGCATAGCCTGCCATATTTCTTGAAAACCTAAACTATGTTTTGTTTTGTTTGACTCTCTTGATTCAGCTCCTCCTGCTTATCTTTGGAGACATTGATTTAGGTTAGGTCACCATCGTATTTTCACTGCTCCATTATAATAATATTCTGATAGTTCTATGTAAATCTTTTTTCAAGTAATTTTCAATCCTGCTGTCAAGAGAATCCTTCTAAAATAGATTTGATCAAGTCTCTTCCTAAATAAAATCATTTAATGTCTCTCTTATTCACCTACAAATATCCTTCCTTCTCCATGTATTCTGCATTCCAGCTAACCATATGCATATTCCAAACACATTACTTTCAACATTTCATGCTTCTCTCTTTCCTTTGGGCTGCTGCTTCATCTACCTGCCCTTCTGTTTATGATTTACATGGTAAACCACCCTTCAAGTTTCAGCTGTCTTCTCTGAAGACTCCCTATGTCATTTTTGTTATGTGGTGAGTTATGTTCCCTATTAACTAATATGTTGAAGCCCTAATTCCCAATATCTTAGAATATGACTATGTGGAGATAAGTCCATCAAGAGGAGATTAAGTTAAAATGAGGTAATCAAGAGTGGAGTGTAATACAACCTTACTGATGATCTTATAAGAAGAGAAGATTTGAGTCCACAGAAGAGCATCCAAGATATATTGCATAGAGAATAGACCACATGCAAACACGGTGAATAGTAACTATCTGCAAGCCAGGAAGAGGACCTCAGTAGTAACCAAATCTGCCAACACCTTAATCTTGGAGTTCTAGCCTCTACAACTGTGACAAAATTAATTTTTGTTGTTGAAGCCACTCAGTCTGTGGCAAACTAATATATTCCACCTCTCGAGCAAGAAAGATAGGCATTTGCCTTTCATACATATTTAGAGCCTTTTATCAAGCTGCATGGTGGCCTTATCACCAGTTATTACCACTTTTTTGCATGCCTGTGTCACCAATGTTTATGAAAAACTGAATTTCTTGGGGGAAAAGAAAAACATGATTTAAATGACTTTTTCAAAATGAGAGGTAAGGAAAGAATTACTCTTTGGAAGTCATTGAAAGATTGATGGATTGCAGACCATTCTGAACACAAGGATAACTATACAGAAATCCAAAGTCAAAAGCTACATTAGTTATAACTTCCCCTTGACATAAAAGCTAAGAGAACGTTCCATTGCTGGTGGGGGTGAAAAACAAGGTACAACACAGGAAGTAAATCAGAGTAACAGCTTGTATGTACTTAGATTGGTATCAGGCTGCTTCAGGCTGAACTGGGTGATAAGAGTATACACAACCCTAGCAATTTCTGAGTGATTTTCACCCTAATTTGTGTGTGAGTATGTGTGTTGGTATGTTTGTGTGTATGTATGTATGTGTGTGTGCTGTGTTGTGTTAATATAGTAGTAATAAAAGTGAATATTTCAACATTATGGTCAGGCTGCGGAGGCTCAGTGTACCATTTACTAGATTAAAGTTTCTAAACCTCAGTCTCCTCATCTATAATACAGGGATGATGGTGATGATAGTATCTACTCTACAGTTGTTCTGAGGATTAAATGGCACTCGTGTAAATGACTAATCTAGTAAGCACTTAAAAAATGTTACCTGTTGTCAGAAAATATGTGTACTCTGGTTAGTTGAGTGTATGGAATGTTGAATACTTCTTTAGAAGAGATATTTTATAAGGCTCTGCATCTGCTTCATTATGATTATGTTTTTGTAGTCCACAATATAGTCTCCTTCAGCTGGTTTTATTACTATTTATGACTCAGACAAAGCCACAGTCCATTTACTGAAGCTTTGCTTTGGAACATCACAAGTCTGGACAAGAAATAATGTAAGAATTTCCATTCGCTGGTACTTTCTCAAAAATAACTCTAAGCATACAACCATTTGGTAGTAAATCTTTTGGATTTTTACACTGTAACCTATATTCTGACTTGGAAAGAGACCCTTCTGCCACATTATAGTGTTTACAAAGTTAGGAGTTTCGTGAGGAAAATCTCAGTGGGTCAGGTAATAATTACATCATGCCATCCAGGAAAGGTCACAGGGGTCTAACTCTTTCAAGCACTTAAACAACTTTGAAGAATGTACACTTGTTTTCCTTCCTGGATGAGATTGTCCTTTTAATTCTCCAAGCTAAATGCACAGTGGATGGTTGCCTGGGTGACAGCCGGTAAACGAAGCACTCTCTTTGCAGCTAGCTGAAGGATTGTGCATGCAGATTCAGTTAATTATTTTTTTAAAAGTATTTTAAACTGTACAATAATCAAAGACAATGGTCTATGCTGCTTTTAAATGGATCCTTTGTTGATGTGTGGGTTGACAGCTATCCCAGAAATGAGTGCTACTGTGAATTAGGATGATGTTGACTGCTCTTTGGCTTGGTGTTTCTTCAGCTGTATACCAACTCCCTCGGCAAAATACACTATAGGTAAGCCAAATCTCCACTTTTCATCATGTTTCATATAATATCATATGTTGCAACTCTTTTTCTCCCCAAAGGATATCCCAGAGAAAGAATATCAGGTAATACCTAATAAAACTGTGTCCAAATCTCAAATAATTACATCCTTGGAGCTATTGTAAATAAACTCTTTTCAACTTTTCAAATATTGTGGCAAACACTTTCAATGTTATACAAGGGGACTAAAATAACAGGCTAAACAGGTAATGATAAGGAAAGTATATAAAAATACTTGCTTCCACTGAATTATATCCTGGGACAATATTTTAATTTAGTTTAATCTCCTGAATGTGTTTTAATTTTATATAACATCAACCTTATAATCCCCCAGTATCATACATATTATTCTTGGCCATATCTTATCACCATTAAAGGGGATTCCTGTTGCTTTAAATCTTAATTATATAAGATTTCAAATCCAGTGTACAATTTAGTTAAAAGATTTTGTTTTACAAGTAGATAAACCATGGGTGCAACTAAAAATAAAGGAGAGTGGGCTGCAGTAGATGCTTAACCAGAAATCCTTGTGGGATAAAAACTGTTGCTTAAAAACCATTGATCAAAACAGTTCTAAAGAGAAAATTGAGAAAAATTTTCTAATGAAACTGAAATTGAAATGTGCACATTGACTATCAGAAGAGGAAATGGAGCTCACTCACAAAAGCAGTGTAGATCTGTGCACGTTCATTGAAAGAGCCACCTGTGTAGAGATGCTACAAGATGCAGCATAGAGATGCTGCAATATGCACCATCTTTGTTGTCTTCCCACAGTCACTATTGAGAATGTAAGACAATGGATGACCACATCTCCAGGGCTCTAGCGATTTGGCTCACTAAGTTTCAAATTGAAGTTAGGTTTAAGTTTAAATTAATTTTTTTTATTTAGGATGTACATACTAGCTTATAGTAAAGAATTAAACCACAGCTGCATAACATACACAGGTCATTTCATTGTTAGGAGGAAAAGCGTTGGAAAAATATTTCGGTGGTTTTATTTCCACAGTATGAATAAGCTGATGACATTTTTTGACCAGCTGTCCTTTGGATATCTTTCAGCTTAGTGAAGGGCAAGTTTAATTAGCCTTTGTATCTGAAAGTGCTTCTTTTACCTGAAATGATATTGCTAGTAGTCTTTCAGTTTTCAAAAGTAAGTAATATCAATTCAAGCTGCAAAGCAGTCTGCTGGGCCAGATATGTCTACTGGTTTTAATTTTTTCTGTGACCTGATTTCAAGTATATGTATCATTTGCTCTTTCATTCCTTGGGAGCTTTCCTACTGTACTTTTTATTCAATGCTAGTGATTAGGATAATAATGATTAAGTGACAGCAATCAATCAAATGCCACTTCTCTTAGAAGAGCTTAAAGAAAACAGCGAGGCTCTACTGAAGGGAGTATAAATTGGTACAGCCATTTTGGAAAACAATCTGACAGTATTTAGTGAAATTAAATACATTGGAGTCATTCACCCCAGAGAAACTCTTGCACAGTATATAACAAGGCCTGTATAAGAATACTTATCATGGTGGTATTTGTGCAGTGTGAAGTTGCAGGCAATTTAGCTATGCATCACCAAAGAAGGGATATTAAAATATGGTGGATGTATACTTTGCCACCATCCAAAATAAATAGCCAGAGGTTCACATACATAAAGCTAATGCTAAAAATTAACATTTTAAAATTTAAAATATTTAACAAAAGCCACAGTACAATATCTGTAGTTAAAAAATACATACATTTATGTATGTATACACCACTATGTGCCTTATAAAGATATATACATATCTCTCAGTATTTCTCAGACATATTAGACTGGGTTTTTATAAGGCAGAGGGAGTGCAGAGAGTATCAGAAATGACAAAGAAAAATGAAATGAGGAAACCTGGACAAAGCCCCATTCTACTAATGAGGAGTATTATTAAACCAACAAATTATGAAATGAAATAGGCCCATTTTAAAATTGCTCCTTTAAACACTATTTTAAAAAGTATTTATGCATATAAGAGCTGGGGTACAGGCCAGAGGTGTGGAGGTGAGAGGGTTCACCAGAGACAGAGTGGGGAGCAGAATAGGCAAATTGACTGAAATACACTGTTGAGAGGAACGCAGAGGAGGCAGGAGAGGTCTGCTGTGCCATATGGATTACTTTCCTAGTCAGGGATCAAACTCCTGCTACAGTGCCTTTGGATTGCTTAATAGTGCCGATCTCTGTCCCTCATTTTCCTTGTCTGTAAAATTGGGAGTGCTGTAAGACAGTACTTTGGTTCTGGTCATGGTGTTTATCTATTGGTATAAACTAGATAAAATGTATTTACTTCATTTACAATAGTGTATGCCATATAGAAGTCATTTAATAAATGTTTGATACTATTGCTGTCATTGTTATTATATTATTGTTACTATTATCTAACATTATTTTGAACAAAGACAGGCAGACTTAAGGAATTCATCCCCTATCTTAATCTATTCTCTATTAGAAAATTTGAGGGAAACTAATTTAAATTAAAAGGAATGACAGGCAGTAATGATAAAAAAATTTAATGCATATATTCTTTTTTTTTTAATAGAGGAACTGAGGTGTAGGCAAGAAGTGTGGGAGCGTGAGTGGTGGTGAGAAGATTCACCAGAGACAGAGTGGGGAACAGAACAGGTGGATTTATTGAAATACACTGCTAAGGGGAGCATCAGGTGAGACAGGAGACGTCTGCTGCGCCATATGTGGATTAGTTCCCTGGTGGGGGATCAAACTCAGGCTGTAGTGGTGATAGCACTGAGACCTAACCACTAGGCCACCAAGGAGGCCCACAAGCAGTTATGATAACCGTCAATTAGAAAATAAGGTGGATTGCATTTGTGCACTGGATTCTAATGATTATGTCAATTTTTCCATAAGTTATCTAGATAGGAATCACCTGAGTGCTAGATCATAAAAAAAGATGCAACCTAGAGTCATTCAAAAGGCCAGTGGTGGCCAGGATTTGGTGAAGAGGGTGGATTGAATAGACCTATCACAGAGGATTTTCAGGGCAATGAAACTACTCTGCAGGATACTATAATAGTGCACACATTCTTTATACATTTGTCTGAAACCTTAGGATTTACAATACCAAGAGTGAACCCTAATGTAAATTCTGGACTTTGTGTGATCTTTATGTGTCAGTGTAGGTTCATCAGTTGTAACAAATGTACCATTCTAGTGCTACACATTGATAGTGGAGGAGGGTATGTTGTTGGGAGGAGGGGGAACAAGGAGTTTTTAGGAAATCTGTTCTTTCTGCTCAGTTTTGCTATAAACCTAAAACTACTTTGAAAAATAATGTCTGTTTTAAAAAATACTGTTTAAACAACAAAACACAGTGGGGGGTTGTCTAGCTTTATTTGAGTTCTACTAAATCAAAAGGAACCTGGGAATCATTTAACAAGAGGCAGCATAATCCTGATGCTCCCTTTAGGAAACTACACTTAGGCCATAGGGACAACATGTACTGCTCGCATGCTGGCTATGTGGTTGACCTCATCTATTACCATTCTGTGAAAGAAAATGCCTGTTTCTCTCTCATCACATCTTCCTCAGTTTCCCAGAGCCATCATCTTGGATGGATCTTTCATTTTTATGCTAATTAGTAACAAATCCTATCGAGCTTTACTTTCATCTTATTTTTTTGTTTCTGCTTTTCTATTTTTGAATATAATAATCTTCCTAAAGTACTATGTTCCTGCAAGGCGCTACTCAAATTTTTCTGAGAGATATATGATTCATTGTCTGTTGCTTGCTTTGCCAATTAGTCATGTATTTTCTCCTTGTATTTCATCTTAGCTATTTTGTGTTATGTTCTATTGTGACAGGACAATGAAAGCACCTAAAGGACAAGCTAGATCCTCTTGAAGGGATGGATTTCTTAAACCCTATTTCTGGGGTGTAGTATATGTTCTCTTTGAGAAAGAAGACTCTGTGTCATTAGTTCTGAAGGTGTTTGTTTGTTTGCTTAGAGAATTGATGACCAATTCTAGACTTTTTCTTATTTATTTTTCTTTGCTTCTAGCCACAAAGTTATACCATTAAGTGGACCTTTTCTTCAACCAAATGTTAGTTCACTGCAAGTAAACTGCCTGTTTAATTAAATATTAAGTGCCTATGTACGCATACGCAACCACGATGTCAGATGCAGAAATTTGAATATAGTCTGACAAAGGATTTTGTACTTTTTCCAACTGTGTGAGGCTCCATGGGGAAGGCAGTTTTGATGATTCCAAAATTGCAATCTAAGAGACATTTCAGTGATCTGGAAAGCCAAGATGGGATATGTAAACTGAGACCTTTTTGGAAAATCTAGGATGGTAGCTACCATCCTCTTCAATGGAGGACATAAAAGTATAAGGCATGGATTGTCCCTACTATTGAGGAGTTTACAAAACTGTCACTTAAAATATTATTTTCCAATAAGAAAATAATTATAGGAGTTTTGATTAAATAATAACACCAAAGAAAATAAAATCCCACCAGAATTTTCACCAATGGAATGTGGTAATACTCAGATTCTCACCAATTTTTGAAGAGGGGGTTAGCATTTCCATTTTAGAAATGAGGAATAAAACTCAAACATTGAGTCACATGCCCAAGGGCACATAGTTGATAATCTGTGTTGAAGGGATTGAACACAGGTTCCCTCAGGTCCCATAGCCAGAGAAGCTGATTGAGAAGCTGATCCATCCTTTCTTCTGTGCTACAGCAGAGTTTATAAAGCAACAGTAACATTGAGGAGCTGATCCATCCTTTCTTCTGTGCTACAGCAGAGTTTATAAAGCAACAGTAACATTATTGCTATTCCAAATTTAAAACGTGTGTAAAGAATCAAGGTTGGTGGGATTGTTCTGTCCCCCCCACCCCTTTCTCAAAATTGTCTTTAAAACTGCAGCAGTATTTTTAAATGTAAAAGAAGCAAATAGGTGACTGTGAAGTCAGAATAGGTTATATTCGAACTGCTTTTTGGGTGTTCATTTAATAAAATTGTGTCTTTTCTCTTGAAGGCACTTATATGGAAGTAGCAAGATGAATAAAAATAAACTGATTCATGATTTCCTGGAAATTGTTTCAAGAGGTGATGTGAAACTGATCGGTGATCAAATTACCAAAGTCCATGCCATCCTTGGAAACCTTGATTTTCAGCACCCAAAGACTGGAAATACACCGCTCATTACTGCAGCAGAAGAAAACCTAACAGAGGTAATATACGGTATCCTGGGCGCATGGATGATCTTCAAGACTAGGATTCCAAAATGAGATGTTTGGTAAAAACATATACACCTGTCTTCATGAAAGAATGTCTGAAGGCACAAATTGTGTGTGTGTGTGTGTTGGAAGAAGGTCGGAGAGAAAACTGAGAGACCCAGAATAATCTTGATGGGCACCATCTTTATTCTGTCCCTGAAGAGAGATTCCTGCCATACTCAAACAATATACTAGACTTCAGGGTGGTTGCAAAGTTAAGTCAAACACATACCACCTGTGTTTGTTTACTGTCACTCCCCACCTCTAGTCCCATTAGTACCTGGAAATTTATTCCCTGCTTTAATAAATACATATTATCTTGAAAATAAGAAAATAGCAGTAAATAGTGAGACCTAGAGGGGTAAGAGGTTTGTCCTTTTTGTTCTAGTTATAGCCAACTATAAGCAGAATGTCTGACATACCTAGGGGCTTAATAAATACCTAGTAAGTGGCTGAACTAATGATTCTCTTTGGATCTTACCAATTATGCATGCCACTGTGTAGGAACTTAACATTTTTAAGAAAGCAGATGAGAATGGTAACAATATGAATACTTTAAACTGAGAGACACAACAGAGAAGAGACTTCAAGGAGAATAGGAAAGGGCTTAAAATGGGAAAATGGATTAGAAGGCAAAATTCACTCAGCCATACAGATTTGTGCCTCCCCAAGTTCTTGGGAATCTAAATGTAAGTGGATGCTCAACCTATCTGGTTACCTTTGCTGCCTCACTTACCTACTCTGTTGACTATATTTTTTAACTGTTCTTTTTTGAACTCTTTTCTATTAAGACTTTTAAGACAAATTGCAAAATGTAACATATATGCTAAAAAATAAACGCATGTATCTATATATACATAGATACAAATACATACAGATCTATAGATATATACACACACATACAACATAAAAGTAAAGAAATGAGGACCCATATATTCATGATCCAATCTAAAAATTAGAATATTTCTATGCCTCAAAAGCCTTTCTATATTCATCTTGAATTGTGCCCCTACCTTGCATAAACATTATCTTAAATTTGAGTTTAATAATTTATTTAATTTTGTCATGTATGTATATATTCCTAAATAATATATTGTTTATTATTTAATGTTTTTAAGCTTTATAAAAATAACTCATACTGCATGTGTTCCTCTGTAAACTGCTTCTTTTACTCATTATTATGGTTTTGAGATTCATCGATTTTGAGACATGTAGCAATGGTTTCTCATTTTTAACTATTATTCCATTTATACCACAACTTTTCTCTCTTATCCTACCTTGCTGGACATCTGTGTGTTGCATATTTTTGATACTATAAGCAATGATGCTAATTCCCAATAGCCTTTAATTATACTCAGATACAGTTCTTCTATTATCACATTAACTAAAACCTCTACTGTTCAAACTAAATTGTGAATCCTAAAATCAACCAGCCACATGAGGTGCTGTCGATCTCTGCCCCAGACTCTTGTAGACTTCACTTGGCAGGGCAGCAAAAATTGCAAACACTGGCCCCATGCCCCAAATAAAGATGGCGCCCATCAAGATTATTCTGGGTCTCTCAGTTCTCTCTCTGACCTTCTTCCAACACACACACACAAACATACACACACACACAATTTGTGCCTTCAGACATTCTTTCATGAAGACAGGTGTATATGTTTTTACCAAACATCTCATTTTGGATGTATCCTTCCTGGAAAACATGAGGACTTGAACCTTAGGTGTGGTTATAAGAAACCTTTCAATATTTAAGGACATACCATCAGTCAGTGACTCAGATGACTGCAGAGCTCTCCCCAACATGAGGTTGCTATTGGTTACTCAGGAAGCTCTTCTGACCACTTCCTTTTGTCTCTCAGGCTTCTTTGGACTTCTGTCAAGAATTATGAAAGATGTGATATTTAACCTACTTGTAGCTAAGCAGTTAGTCTACCATGATTTCTTGGATTCTTGGACTTAGCAACAGAAACAAAACTGGATGCAGGGCAGTTTACTACTCATAGCAGTAGCTTTAGCCAGAGTATTGTCAGTTTTGTGAAAGTTCCCTAAGCTCCAAATTTCCCAGAATAATTGGAAGAGTTCCAGATGACCAATCAATTGGAGTTGTAGTGCAGGAGAGAAACTCTAAATTTAAAGAACCCAAATCCTTTTAAAAAAAAAATACCTACCCTTTGTTCCAGAGGAAAACACTATCTTTTTTCCCCATTTTATATATATTTTACATTTTTGTACATTGTATATTTCTCATCCCTGTGAAATTCCCATCACCAGTTCACCCGCGCATCATCACCATAGTCCCTTGTGCTCTTCCCACCCATTTTGTTCCTTCTCCCTCCTCCTCCCTTCAGGAATGTCTCTAGTTTATAGTTGTCTGTATATTTTGATTCTTTATTTATTGTAATTGATTTTTCTTTTGGAAAACAGTCTTTATCTTTTAAGGTGTTTGCCATACAAACAAACATAAAAAGACAACCTAGAATGAAAGCAGCTAGTGCCTCAGAGCATATGATTTGTAGAAATAAGAGTAACCCATAGAGACTTGTCTCCTAACAATATCTGTGCTTCATTTCTACATTGTCTTGGCTTCTGGTGCATTTTACCCTGAGTATACCATTGTGTTGACTACTCTTATTAACCTGATTGGCAAAGGCTGGAACAAAATCACTAAATTTGGGCCTCCCTGGTGGCGCAGAGGGTTAAGCAACACACTATGAAGCAAACCGCAGCCACTGCAGCATGAGTTCGATCCCTGCTGCCGGCCAGGGAGGGGACCCACATGGCGCAGCAAACCTCTCCTGCTGTGCCTGCTGCTCCCCTCAGCAGTGTACTTCCATTGATCAGCCTGTTCTGCTCCCTACTCTCTGTGGTGAATCCTCTCACCACCCCCCCCATACCTCTGGCCTGTACCCCAGTGCTTATATGCATAAATAAATAAATCTTTAAAAAAAAAAAAAAACAAAATCACTAAATTTGTCTCATACAACATTCAGGTAAAGCCACAATCAATTTGGACTCTAAGCAGAAGAATCACCTCATACTGATTCTGGTTTCAACTAAACTAATCCCACAAACCATCAGCATCTTTCCTAGAAACCCAGGTGGCTTTTTCCTTGTTTTCTCTTGATCTTCTCACTTGATCCAAGGAATAAATCCAGTTATCACTGCATATATTGCATTTATCTTGGCCCACGGGAGGAAGCCTAGGGTAGATATACTACCCTTATCTGCCCCTGTTGGTGACTTGACTGCTGACCTGAATGTCCTTCGGGGATGAAGTGGTGTTACTGATAACTTCAGCTAAAGTCAGGGACAAATTTTGTTCCATCATTTTATTTATTTTTTTAAAGATTTATTTTATTTATTTATGCATACAGGAGCTGGGGTATAAGCCAGAGGTGTAGGGGAGATGGGTGAGAGGGTTTACCAGAGACAGAGTGGCGGACAGAATGGGAAGATGCACTGAGATACACTGCTGAGGGGAGCAATGGGTGAGGCAGGAGAGGTCTGCTGCACTGTATGGGTCACCTCACTGGCCGGGCCTGAACTCCTGCCACAGTGGTTGTGGATTGCTTCATAGTGCTGAGACTTAACCCCTTGTGCCAACAGGGAGGCCCCTGTTACAACATTTTATTACATGGCTTCTGTATTGGGGATAATTGCTCTGCAGGGACCACATAAATGACATGGCAACTATCCCTCTGGGAAGTGCCCCTGAGTAACCAATAGCAACCTCATGTTGGGGAGAGCTCTGCAGTCATCTGAGTCACTGACTGATGGTATGTCCTTAAATATTGAAAGGTTTCTTATAACCACACCTAAGGTTCAAGTCCTCATGTTTTCCAGGAGGGATACAAGATGATGCTAGCTTTCCATACAAACAATATAGTCTGGGGTGGTGAGGGAGGAGGGAAGGACTGTTTGCAATTTTTGCTGCCCTGCCAAGTGAAGTTTACAAAGTCTGGGGCACAGATTGACAGTGCCTCTTGTGACTTGTGGCCGGTTGACTTTAGGATTCACAATATAGTTTGAATAATTGATCCTAGTCTTTGATTTGGGAGGGTTGTCTGTCCTCTTTGTCCTCCCCAATAGTCAATAACATTCATTTGCCTTCATGGGATGAGTGAATGATGGCTATGGGAATGAGGTGGGGAGAAATTAGAGGTGTTGACAAGTGTTTTTCATAGAAGATGCAAGGTCTGAGTCTGTTGACTATTGTTTGAAATAGATTTCTTGATTAGATTAAGGGACAAGGGAATCAAGTCATGATTAGGGCTGTCTGGCAGAGCAAGGCAGACCCGGCAGTCTGTTCAATTTAGGTGCTTATAGCTTGTAGTTCAGGAGAGTCACACCAGGACAGTTTCCTTTATGAAAAAAGCTTCCAGAGTGGTTCTAAAGACTAAGACTATTAATGTCTCTGACTCCTGTGTCAGAGACAGGCAACAGTGATATTCACAAAAGTGATAGCCAGAGCATGAGCATTTGCTTGAGTTCCCTGAGTCCTAACTTCTACAGGAAAATATGAACAGAACCTGGTGATACCTTCATATTACATTATAAGAGAGGAACCCTGAGCTTAGGACCCTGACTATTTTATAATGAACAGTAAGCATATCTTCCTGTCGCTCCAGAGGAAGACACTATATTCCAGAGGAGTTCACTAAACAAATATCTGGAAACCAGTTTAGAATGAAGGTGTTGAGTATGACTGTGCATAAGAATAACAAAAACAGAAGTTTCTGGAGTTCCCAGAAACTTTCAAGTTTCAAATTGCCAAAAACTTTCAAGTTTTTCTAAAGAATGTCCTACTGGTCACTTCTCAATGTCTTCACTTCCTTACCTCATCAAACAGCAATCTGCCATCTTTCTCTAACATTTCATTGAAATTGCTTTTACCAACATCACCTACAATGCTCTTGGGCTCTTTCAGTTCTTAGCAGTATTGGACAGAAATTTTTCTTCCATTGGCCTCATTCTGTCCCTCTCCCTCCCCACTGTTAGCGACATCTCCTTGTCTCATTTATGGATTCCTCTCATTCATTAGGTGTTGGTGTTTCTCAGTAATGTGTAGATGACTCAATCTGTAATTCGAGCATACATTTTTCACAGGAACTTCCAACTGTTGAACTGCTAGCTGTTTATCTCTACTTACACATCACAGAATTTCAAACACAGCATGTTCATACTGTCATCATACCCCCCCCAACTAATCCTCCTGAGAGTTTCTTATTTCAATAAATAGCATCATCATATATTTGTCTTAAATTGTTCATTCACCCACTCAGTCACTCATTCATGAAATATTTACTTACATAAGATCTTTTACCCTTGTGGGTTTACATTATTTTGAAGGTGAAACACAACAAAAAAGAAAACAAAGGCAGTTAAATAAATTATGAATTGCTGTTGGTGTTAAAGTAACAAGTAGAATGAATACCCTAATAATGAAGTGGCCAGAACATCCTCACTGATGTGGTCACATTTATGCCAAGACTAAAATAATAACAGAAGATATTTGAAAAGTAGTTGGGACAAAGTTAAAACAAAATCAAAGATTCTTGGTTAGGAAAAAAAGCTTGCATATATGAGGTATTCAGTTTTATTGAAATTTAATTCACATATAAAATTCACTCATTTGAAATGTACAATTCAGTAGATTTTAGTATATTCCCTAAGATGTGCAATCATCATCACAGTCAATTTTAAAACATTTTATCGGGGCCTCCCCAGTGGCGCAGTGGGTTAAGCAATGCACTATGAAGCAAACCACAGCCACTGCAGCATGAGTTCAATCCCTGCTGCCGGCCAGGGAGGGGACCCACATGGTGCAGCAGACCTCTCCTGCTGTGTCCGCTGCTCCCCTCAGCAGTGTACTTCTGTTTATCTGCCTGTTCTGCTCCCCGCTCTGTCTGTGAATCCTCTCACCCCCCACACCTCTGGCCTGTACCCCAGTGCTTGTATGCATAAATAAATAAATCTTTAAAAAAATAATAAAACATTTTATCACCTCAAAAAGAACTCCCCAACCCCTCAAAAACAAAAAAAGAGCAGGAAAAAAAAAAAGGAATCCCATAGCCTTTAGCTATAACTCCCTGTCCTTTCCCCTGCTCCAGTTTTAGGCAACCACTAATGTAATTTCTATGCCTAGCAATATCATTTTTTAACTATTTTCTTACATTGTTGTAGTCCCCGTATTTCTCCCACCACCATATCACCCATGAACTATCATCACATTCCCCTGTGTTCATCCCTCTCCTGCTGTGTACCCACTTCCCCTACCTTACTGTCTGCCTCAGATCTGTGGTCAGCTTCCTAATTCTATCTTTTTCTTGACTTTTTGTTTGGTTTCTCTATATTCCACATACAAGTGAGACCATCCAATATTTATCTTTTTCCTTCTGTATGTCTATGAATTTTCCTATTCTAGACTTTCATATGAATGGATTTATATAGTATATGATTTTTTCTGATTGACTTCTTTCACTTCGCTATTTCACTAAATAGTAAATGCTAGAAAAGATTGTCACATCCTGTTTATTTGGAGTCTCAGCACCAAGGATAGTTCTTTACACACATTAGTCACTCAGTCCATATTTGCTGGATCAGTTATGCCTCACCATTTTAAAAAAAGATTTATTTATTTATGCATACAAGAGCTGGGATTTAGGTCAGAGGTGTTGGGGGGTGGTAAAAGGATTCACCAGAGACAGAGTGGGAAGCAGAACAGGTGGGTTGACTGAAATACTGCTGAGAGGAAAAACGGGTACGACATGAGAGGTCCCTGACTGGGGATCGAACTCCTGCTGCAGTGGCTGCAGATAGCTTCATAGTGCTGAGAATTAACCCCTTGTGTCACCAGGCACCAGACACCCCTTGTACCTAACCATTTTGAATAGAGTATATTTGTATATTTTTTCCCCTAGAAATGCTAGAGTGTAAATACTTGCAACATTCAAGAATCTATAAGCCTGAATGTGGGGAGAGGGGGTTATATTCAGAATTATAAGTGATGCTAATAGAACTTCAGTGGGTTTAACATGAAATACTCACAGATCTTGAGTTCTTAAAATAAATAGCATTCCCATAATGCTAAACAAAATAAGTCAGAAGGAAAAAGATAAATATTGGATGGTTTTACTTACATGTGGAATTATATAGAGAGCAGCCAAACAAAGGGTCAGGAAAAAGACAAAACTTGCAAGGTGACCATAGATCTAAGGCAGACAGCAGTAGGGAGAGAAGTCAAAATAGGGGAGGGAATGCACATGGATGCTATGATGGTGGGAGAAATGTGAGGACTACACCTGATGGGAGAAATAAAATACTGTACAAAAATTAACAATAATATAAGAAAATAAATTTAATAAGATCCAGAAAACAGCATTCCCAAATCATCCATATCTTGGAAATTTTTGTTTTGTAAAATTTTGGGAAAAGGTAGTCACCTATATCAAAATAACCATTCATTTTTATTCCCCTTTTATTCTCCCTTCCTATAACATAAATCAGAGCTACATCTAAGTTTTCTATCCAGTCCTGAAGACACTGTTGATACTAAAAAATTACTAAATATGTTGTGGTGTTGCAGGTTGTTGGATTTCTTCTGGAAAAGGGAGTAGATATCACCCTTTGCAATTACAGCAATCAAACTGCAGTCCATGTGGCTAATTGTGATGTGCAAAGACAACTCTTGTCAATCAGTGGAATCCAGGCTCCCCAAAGGCAGCTTTTACAAAGTTCATGGCAAGGTGATCTTGAACAACTTCAACACTTGCTGGTCAGTTACACTGATGTTTGCTTCTGTCTTTGTGTGGGTAATGGGAGGTAAGAAGGGTTCAGAATACAAATGACTCCTATTAAAGAAAATAAGTTCTTTTCAAATGCAGTCTCAGAGAGTTTCAGGCAGGAAATATGAGAAAGAAATAGGATCAAACAGGACACTGGGGTGGAAAACAAGATAATAAAAGAACACAGCAGCAGCCCATTTCCACCTTCCTCTAGCTGCATGCTAGAAGTCATACAGCACCCCTGGGAAATGATATGTGCCTTGAATTCCCTGGAGCACTACTGTCAACTCGCTTGAGGAGTTCCCTTGACATCATTGCCATTTGTACAATTGCTGTTTAGATCCCTTTAGGCCAGTTATCTTTATCCTGAAAATGGAATCAGAAAGCCTGTGCTTTGCATTAGTTGTGATTAAAGTGAAAGGATACATTTTTTAAAATGCTATCTTCTTGGGTATTGATCTACTTGTTTACATTTTTCAACCCATAGGTACACTGTCTTGAAGTAATGTGCAAAACCATATGCACGACCAAGGGCATTAATTGTGGGTGACTGGCAACTGCCTACTCTTGGCATTTACTTTCAGAGATACTGTTAGATCACATGACCTTCCCAGTGAAAGAAAATCAATTGCTGCTAGGAAACAGTTTCTGCCATTCCCTTATGATAGAGACACAAACAGATGAAGAAAAAGTGAAAGATAAATCTGGGCACCTAGAGTTCAAGGAGATATACAACAAAATCTAAAACCTTTTGTTGCAGGAAACAACAATCTAAAATTATTAGATGTGATTAACTAGAGCTTAGAAATTTTTAGAAATGCAGTAAGTTTCATTTGCAAAAATTGTCATCCTGTCTTTTTCATAACACATATTTCAGCCTTCAAACTAGCAGTTGAGTTTTGAAGAAATTGGTGCCTATAACTAGATCCAAAGTTTAAACAATGGATGCTGAATTAATGTGCTATTGTAAGACTATTCTCAGCTCAAAATTTTGATCTTGGTTCTAATAACTAATAATAAACATTGAGGTAAGAGATAGTTTCTTTTCAGAGACTGAAAAAAATATTCACTAATTAATTCCCACAACACCCCTCTGAGGTAATATCATTATCTCTAGTGTGTCTCTAGAGAAACTGAGGTGGAGATACTGACTATATTGACATGGCATAAAGTGAAATAGAGATGGAGATTAATGAGTTACTTTGATCTATAAGATTAACAGCTTGGATAATTGGTCTTCAGTAGCTTTCTAGCTCTGAATTATCCATATTAAATTTTATTTTCATTAAAACAATGAATATATCCACCTCCATTTGACCGTATAGTTAAATGAGTTGCCTTATTATTGTAAATCATTCATTCATTTCACAGATGATACCTTGAGCATGTGTCAAATAATCTGCTCAGTGTTTTTCATATTCTATCTCTAATCATCAAAGCAATCCTGCTAATATTATTCCTGCTTTACAGCTGAGGATTCTGAAGGTCAGTTGCAAATAGAAATACAGGACATCCAGTTAAATTTGCATTTCAGATAATGACAAATAATTTTTTAGTATAATTATATCTTATGTTGAAATTGTACGTTGCTGAACTGCCCCCTTTTTTTATCAGAGTGATTTCATCACCTTTAACAAAGTGTCCTTGATAAAACCTTATCACAGAATTTAAAAAACAAATCAAGGAGCTAAAATTCAAACATAGATTTGTCTGTCTTTCAGCCCTGTGTTTTCACCTCAGCAGCTCTCTCCTAGATTAAATATTGAGAAAAGAAAATATTGAAGTTTAAATGAGAATTTGGTGAAGCAATGAAAATGAAAAGAACAGTAAAAATAGCCTTGTAAACATAGCATAAAAACATAACAGAAATAAAGCTTCATGTTTTTAAAGGCATCTGAAGAGTTCCTGGATATAAATTTCCCAAACCAACATGGCTTGACCCCTCTGATGCTGGCTGTGAGGGATGTGGATCTCTTTGAGCGTCTTGATATGTTAACAGTCTACAGACCAGTGGAAGTTCTCTCTGAGCTCCTCAGGCATCGTGCGTGAGTATGAGTCATCACCCAGCACTAGTGGAAGGGCATCTAAATCATTGTTATTTACAGAAGTCATTTGTAATATGTGTGTGTGTATGTTTTATATATATGTATAAAAAACACATATGTTTTTAAACTTTTTAAAGCTGTATGTTAAATTTTATATATATATATTCATAAAAGGGACTTCAAGTAGTGATTTATATCATAAAGTGATATATAGATGTCAGATATTGCTATCTATCATTTTTATGATATTGACCCTTTGTTTTATTTTTTTAACCAATTACCTTAAAATTACTATATGCCAACATGTATTTTATAAAGGGGGAAGTAAATAATAAAAAAAAAAAACTTCTTAGAATAAGCAGTCTCCCATGTTAGAATTGTTCTGTAATGCTGTTCATTACTTAGATATCTTGTCATCGAATCAGAGCAAATGGCCCAAGCTCTTTCTCAGTATTTTTCAATGTTTGTGAACTTTGTTTTAGAAAAGAAAAAGGAAGAGTGAGATTTAAGAACAAAAATATAGTCAAAAACATGAGCTATTATAAAAGAATCAGTTTGTGAAATAGGATGAAGTTGGAAGTTTGAAATTATCTCAGACTTCATTATTAAGAAAAGATGAGAAGATTGTTAGAAATGTAAAGAGATTACTGGACACCATGGCAGATATGGTGTTCAATAAGCCTGGAGTGGAGTCCAAAATGTAAGAGATAAAAGGAATCTACATGGGGGCCTCCCCTGGTGGCGCAGTGGGTTAAGCAACGCACTATGAAGCAAATCGCAGCCACTGCAGCACGAGTTCGATCCCTGCTGCCGGCCAGTGGGGGG
>JAGFMF010011968.1:219736-355482 GCA_019455555.1 Galemys pyrenaicus | reverse complement strand
CCCACCCTGGCCGGCAGCAGGGATCGAACTCGTGCTGCAGTGGTTGCGGTTTGCTTCGTAGTGCGTTGCTTAACCCACTGCGCCACCAGGGGAGGCCCAAATGTTTCATTTTTAAGGTGTATATATAAGCAATTTTCTTTTTTAAAAGCACTAAAAATTCCTTCATATTGATGGATGGATATTTCATGCAACTTGAAAACTTTTTTTAAGCTTTCACTCTGTTTTTCATATTATTGTTGAAATGACCATGAACTTATTTTTGAGGAAGAAAATGGGCTCTTTTCACAACTTAACTTGCTTTTTCTTCTCTGGTGGTTTCTCTAAGGCTTAAATTGCAAAACTCAAGGTCATCCTTCACTTCTGTACTTTAAATGAAAGCTCCTTTTCTTTTTGGTTGTCTGAACAAATTCTTATGGTTTACAAATATAAGCAGCTGCCTTGCTTCTAAGATTGTTCCTGAAAGGCTCTTAAAAGAACCTCCCAATCTAAGGAGGTTATGTATGATTTCTATGCCTTTTTTCTCTTCTGTATGTTTGTCATTCTGTGGTTTGCAGATGAGAAAGCAGCAGTCTATGTCTAATCATTTATTGTTACCTCTGGCACTATTGTCAGGTTTATGAACTCCATCTATGTTTGGGATGTGCTATTCTAATATTTTCCTCCTGGACTCACAAGTGAGCGTCTTTATCTCACTTCTCCTCCTTATGCTACCCAGGCACATCTTAGTCTTTCATTTTAACATTCTAAGGTAAATAAGAAAATTCTGTGCTATCTCTAGCATAGTCTTTTCCTATGAAAACCTTCAAACTAGATGTTATTCCCCACATACTTTTTGTTTGCAAAGTCTATGACTTCAGTTTATTCTATGGTAGACATCTTCATCATGTACTTACAGCTATTGCACATCTTCCTCTGCAAAACTTATAAATTACATTTTGTGCAGCCTTTCTCTTAATTTTGCTCATTGTCACTGATTCTTTTCTTTTTGGTTGTTGAGATTCTGTTTTGAGCGTTTCATAGTACCAAGAAAACAATGATTAAGAGCTTTTTGTATCTGGTTTTTTCATTTAAGTGTAAATTACATAGCATGTTACTAAGTAAACAATATTTCAATGGAATTTAAAAAAAACTTTCCCTGCACAAATATCAGAGGATCTTCAGACTTCAGAACTGGATGTGAGCCCTGTCTCTAACAGCTTGATTATATGGCCTTTGGTAGGTTACTTAAGTGCTCTGTGCCTCATGTGTAAAAAGAAGACAGTAGTTTCTGTCTTTAGAATTTGTGTGAGGATTAAATTAGTTAAAATTTGTAAGGAGCATGGAACAGTGGTTGACACTATATGTGTAAATGGTTGTGGATTTTATAGGTGGCTGTGTCCACACTCCGCATCTTTCAGTTTTTCCTAAAGGGCCAACTAATAGTTAGGCTGACCATAGTCCATGAACCAACATAAAAACCTGACGTGACAACCAGTTACACATTTATCACATCCAAATGAGGACTGCTATTTTCCATAAGTTTAACACAAATATTTCATTGAATCACTGTAACTATATGAAATGGTAGAAATATATTTTTTAGTCTCATGGGGTTTTCTAGATGAATCTGAACAATAACTATTTGTACTAAAAAGAAAAACTCACCTATCAATAAGCAACTGAAATGATTTCCAACATTTCTACTAATCATAGTATTCACATTCAAACAACAATAAAATGACTAATGCCAAATATTATATTACCCAAAAAAAGTGATGATAATTGATAAGGGAGAAGCTATAGTGAAATGCATGCACTGCTGGTGGAGTATATTAAATATAAGCTCTACTTTTAAAGAAATTTGTCTAAAAACACTTCAAAATTTCATGCACTTAGGCTCAATCCCCTAGCTAAAGATCCACCCTAAAGAAATAACGCAAAACTGGCATATTAATTGCAAAGATGTTCACAGTACTATGTGTAATAATGAGTAATTAAAAGTGACCTAGTAAGTATTATAGGGCTTACAGGACTCAGAAGATTTACTAAATGTCTGTGCTCCTCTGATATTTGTGCAGGGAAATTTTAAAAAAAATTCCATTGAAATGATGTTACCTTAGTAAAATGTTATGTAATTTACACTTAAGTGAAAAATCCAGATATAAAATTATATGATGCTTTTGTGATTTATTTTCTTATAGACCATCTATGCTTTGTTCCCTTTTACTCTTTCCCTGTAAGGTATGACAACTAAGTTATTATAATTGAATTCCTAAAATATTTTTGATGACAGTATAAATGGAAATTTTTATCTTATTATTTTCTGTGACAAAAAGTGAGGAGGAAAAGATTCCCAAACTCTTGAGAATTAATGAAGGACATATTAGAGGTTTATGATAAAGACTGCCCTTGTCTGACAGGCATGTGCTTTTAGGGCAAAGACTTTTTATTCAATAGTCTCCTTATGTTGCAACAGGAACTTTGTTGCCGCTTTGTGGCAGGAATGGGTGTGGAGCAGGTTTGCAAGGCAAGACCCTGCTGCTTGAGCAGAAGTTCTTGTGCAATTTATTCAAAGCATACAGGCTAGTAAAAGCTGATCGTGTGACAATGGTATGAGGAATAAAGTCTGGACTGTGGGATAAGAATGGGGAACAAAGTTTTATGAGGAGGAGAGAAGGGGACATCATGATCATATGCCAAGAGATATTTGCGTCAGTCAAGTATTATCACAGCAGAGTTATCCCAAGACCACCTTGGAGAGTGTCACGTAATCAGGACAACAGCAGCCTATGTGTCCTGGGTCTGCCTCGTGATATGGGCTATAATCTGAAGGTAGTCAAGTAAGGCTTTGCTGTGATTTGCAGATAATAGGTCACAGTTGCCCATGAGTGACCAATTAGTCACTTCCTATTAGCCAGCTCATAGGAAGCCAAATCCTTAAATAGGTGGGTCACCAGGTCATAGAAGCCAGAGTGCTACTTGCAACATCTAGGTTGTGATGAGATACTTTAATTAATATTTGTGTTTCTCATTGTTCTAGAAATTTAAAAGGTTGAAGTCATCAGCAACAATTTCTAATGAAGTACCTTACAGATGAAAAAGAATCCTAATAAGAAAATATTTCTTCTTTAGGGAGTTAGTAGGGCCTTTTATGAATCAAGTTGTCTTTCAGCTATGTTTTTCAGCACAATGATTGTTTTCTAGAGGTAAAAATCAAGTTTGAGAGGGTGTGCTCTGTGATTAGATCAGAAAGCTGTCACAGTGAAAACTTTAATCAGCTTTCCTTCGGTCTAGAATTATATCATAGGTTAAAAATGGGTCAGGGATTTCCACCTTAACCATTTTTAAATGATGCTCCAGAGAAGCATTATGGAAAAGATTATGTTCCTTTGGGGCTGTTCACTTGTGACTGTGGTCAAAGGACTCTCTCCAGTTATCCATTCTGACAGAAATTATAGCAGCTTAGCAGCCTAGATGTTGTAATATTAAAGTTTAAAATATTGAATTTCTATGTGTCTCTGTGATTTAAGCATTCAGCTTCGTTTTTAATTATACAATTAATCACATTCACATCTGCCTGAAATTGTTCCTCCAGAAGCATATTCTTTACCATTATTTTAGTCTTCAATACTTGATCCATTTTATTTTATTTTTAAAAAATGTATTTATGCATACAAGAGCTGGGGTACAGGCCAGAGGTGTAGGGGCGAAAGGAGTCACCAGGTACAGAGTAGGGAGTAGAGCAGATGGATAACTGAGACACACTGCTGAGGGGAGCAGCAGGTGAGACAGGAGAGGTCTGCTGCACCATGTGGGTCCCCTCCCCGGCTGGGGTCGAACTCAACTCGTGCTGCAGTGGCTACAGATAGCCTCGTAGTGCTGCGCTTTAACCCCTTGAGCCATCAGGGAGGGCCCACTTGATCCATTTTATTTATTTTTTTAAAAAAAGATTTATTTATTTATGCATACAAGCACTGGGGTACAGGCCAGAGGTGTGGGGGGTGAGAGGATTCACCACAGAAAGCGGGGAGCAGGACAGGCAGATAAACAGAAGTACACTGCTGAGGGGAGCAGCGGGCACAACAGGAGAGGTCTGCTGCGCCATGTGGGTCCCCTCCCTGACCGGCAGCAGGGATTGAACTCGTGCTGCAGTGGCTGCGGTTTGCTTCATAGTGCGTTGCTTAACCCACTGCGCCACCAGGGAGGCCCCCACTTGATCCATTTTAAATGGAATCTACAATATGAAATTTTAGCCTGCAAAACCCAACATTCACTCTACCAACAAAGCATTACATTGAATAAGTGAATATTTATTTTGTGATGTTTCAGGACTTTGACCAAGATGATGACTACAGTCCTTCCATATTGACTAGTGAAGGTGATTCAAGTGTTGATGGACAAGATTGGCAACCCAGTACAGAAGGTACTTATCCTTGATTTCTTTGCAAAGATACATTGATCATTTGGATTTCCCACATAAATGCAGAAGTCCTTAATGTAGAAAACCCCAAAAAGCACAATGAAAAAGAAAAATTAGTTGTAATCCTTTCCTTTTATACCATAACTGAATCAGTGACTCTTACTAACTTTTACCTATCAAATTAAGCATCCCTGTTCTGGCTCTTCTCTTTATTCCTCCCCACTCCAGTTCAACCAACCATTCTCTGTCCCTTTTGTTTGTTTGTTTGATAGTCCCTTCCTCCTCTCCCCCAGTTTTCTTTCCTATCAGATTCTTTTTTTTAAAAAAAAATTTATTTTATTTATGTATGCACACAAGAGCTGGGAGTAGGCCAGAGGTGCAGGGGGTGAGAGGATTCACCAGAGACAGAGTGAGGAGCAGAACAGGTAGAGATTGACTGAAATTCACTGCTGAGGGGAGCAGGGGGCAAAACAAGAGAGATCTGCTGTGCTATGTGGGTCAGCTCCCTGGCCTGAATTGAATATTGAATTCATGCTGCAGTGGCTGCCAATAGCTTCATAGTGCTGAGACTTAACCCCTTGCACCACCAGGGAGGCCCCCTATCAAAGTCTTCCCTCAACATCAGGAATATGTTCTCTTCAGGAACCAAACATCTCTCCATTAGCTGTTACCTCAGAGTGAATCCCTTTAGGCGAAGATGGGACCTGAACTGGAACTAAAACCCAAAGTCTCAGTCTTTTATTCTGTGACTATAAGTCTGGAATTTTCCGGAACAACATCTATCCCAAATATGTTATCCTGTCATACTATCAGTCCCCTTTCTTTTAATAGACCGCAAGGTATTTGCAGTTTCACTCTTCAGAAAAGTCACCACAGCAATCACCCTTCTCTATCCATCCTATAAACTTCTTAAATTATATGTTTCTTGACCTGCTCCAATTTCTCTCTGGCATTTTTCTGACTTCTATTTCTAACACCCCAGGGAAGCTGTCCTCTTGGTTGTCTTTTATTTCTTATTTTGTGAACCATTCTGGGGTCCTGACTACTATGGGCTTGGCTTCTTGTGTGATGCTGCCCTCTCCTGGACAGCTTCCTGACTTTCCCAAACTCACTCCGAATCTCCTTGTCCCAGGCTGAGGGTGGACACTACAAATTAACACTACAAATGCTGAAAGACCTAATTAAAATAAACAAATCCTGGTCCCAGTCCAAACAGCCCTTTCTGCTTTTCAAAGACTTCAAATTCAAGTTCTCAGAAGTTTGTTTCACAGGCACATTACAAGAGGTTAAATAATTCATTGATTCTGCTAAATTTGGAGATGACTTGTCACTTGATATGCTAGTAATTCCTCAAAATCAATTATTATTATTTCAGGCTTTCATATAGGAACCACAACTATGAGGCACCTCCGCTAAATACTTACAGCTTTAAGCTTTAATAACTTGGGTTACAAATTTGAAAGAAATTACATTTTAAAATTTTCTTCTCAGACTTTATGAAGTCTTCAGTTGAACTAGTTACTTTTCTGTCTGAAACAAAAGTGTTTTAGGCATTATTGTACATTGTATTCTTCTTAAATATTAATACATTTCCTTAAATTCCATTTATATATCATTTCTGACATACTTCAAGTTGTTAATGTTTAAAGTGCTTACACTTAATGAACACCTTATGCATGCATATGTGACTATTCTGTTGTAGACACACATTAAATTATTAAATTTAATTTAATAAAAATTTAGTTTATATCTATAATATCACTCCATTTTTAGAAGGGAACATCACTTAAAAAGCAAAACATAAACTCCACAATGTATGTGTGTATTTTGGTAGTATGCTTTTGCCTAATTGTGAGCTTTTAAGGATAGTAATATGTAAAATACAATTTATGTACCATCACATACACTCCCAAAAACCACTCCTCCTTTTTCTTAGTATAAAAATCTTCTTATATTCTTCATTCAGCTATTTCCCCAGAACATAACAAGCAGAAACCTTATAGATGTGAAATTGAGCATTAAAAATTACTCTTTTCATGAGTGAATAAGAACAAATTTCCTGAAATTACTGGGTTTAATATTTTTCTTTAAATACATTGTCTATCCATCAGAATTCTTAGTTGCAGATAACAGAGTCAACCCTAACTGGGCTAAAAAGGAAGGACAAATTAAAAGATATTAGAAGTTGTCACTGGTGATGCAGGGGCTAAAGACACAGTGCTATCTAGTGATCACCAGCCACTGCAACAGGAGTTTGATTCCCTGGTTAGGAAGCCAACCCACATGGCACAGCAGACCTCTCCTGTCTCACCCGCTGCTCCCCTCAGCAGTGTATTTCAGTACGTCTGCCTGTTCTGTTCCCCACTCTGTCTCTAGGGAATCCTCTCACCTCCCCTCCCACACCAATGGCCTACAACCCAGTTCTTGTATGTATAAGTAAATAAATCTTTTCAAGAAATAAGATATTAGAAAGTTCACTGACCAGTGAAAAACCAAAGAACAGACTCTAGGTTAGATTATTGGGAAGGTTTCTCATAATCACACCTCAAACCTGAACACTACTGGCCCCCAAAATCATGCTATCTCTACTACAACTGGGACCTGCCTTCACCTCAACCTTAGATCTTCCTTCCTCTGCTAACACTCATAGTAACAAAAAGGATGCCTGCATCTTGAATCTTTCTTCATATAACTCATGTGAATTCATCTCTTAAGTTAGCTTTCTGAACTCTAGTTGCAAAGGAGATTGAAAACATATTTTAAAAATATTCCTGTTGACGTTATGATTTAGGGAGTCTTCAAAATGTGAAAAGGGTATCAAAATATTTTGGACCTTGATGCCCATCTATGTAAACAGAACAAACAAAAAACACAGGAAGCGAAGACTTTTCTAAAGAAAAACAGCTTTTATTCATTGAATAAGTTAGTCTGTACCAATCTTAAGTTTTCATTTTAATATTTACTTTAACATTAAAAATTAATGATCAATTGTTTACTTTCCTGAATGTCATTTGTACCTCTTTTGTGAAGAATTTATGTTTCTGGTTATGTTAAATGCTGCCTTTTTGTTCCTCTGTTGTAACATTTTCTGGTGGGGTTTGTTTAATAGTTATGCACCTTTTTATGTGGAAAGATGTATTCAGACAGGAGTGTTTTAATTTTACATGTGAGAATGCATTATCTTTTTTAGCCCGCTGGGTAGGTTCAGTGGCGCCCACAATCATTCACATTATTCAAGAGACAAAACAGAGAACATTTGTTTGTGCCCAGCTGTTTTCATAGTCAGCACATTCTATAATCTTCCTCTTCCCCACCCCCAATTAGGAACAACAATTAGGATGGGGCTACAAGCTTTTAACACTTTCTAAAAAGACATTTTCTTTTATTTGCTTTTTATATCTTTGTTCTTTTCTCTGAAAAATATATCAATCAATTAACAGACTTTTGATCACATTAAATTTGTCTGAAAATATGCTGCATTTGTTAGTCTTTAATACTTGTAAAAGAACAGTCTTCTTGAGAACATGTTCATGTGAATACACCGTGCAGTTTTCTAATTTCCACAGCAAGGTAGGAACCTCATCTAGCCTTTGTACGAGAACATCCTTTTCACTGACGGTTTAATGATTAGGAATGGATGCTGTATTATTTTTTAACTCTAACATGTCATTTGGGCTTTGCACTGAAGGACAATTACAGAAATGTTATGAAAGGCATTCATCTACCTTTCAAGTATGAGAGTAGCCCAGAACATGTCCATGCAACTTCAAAGCTCTTGTTTCTTTCTTTCTAAAATGAAGAGCTTGGATCTGATGACCAATAAGTTCCTTCCAGTTCTAAGACTTTAATGTTGTGCTACAGGGATAACATGGCAATAAGATCTTTGAAAAGTTAAAAAAAAGGTCAGCCATTCCAAGGAAACTTCATTTTTAGAGATTTTTTTCTTGCTACGGGAAGAGCACTGGGGACTATGGTGATGGTGCACAGGTGAATTGGTGATGGAAATTCTATGGGGACAACAGCTAGAAAAGAAAGCAAATAAAGTAAAAACAATAGATTAAAAATAAAAAAAGAGACATATTTCTTGCTGTTGTATAACATTAGAAAGAGTGTGTGTTCTTAAACATACACTCTTATTTGAAAACATCGAGAAAATCGAAGTTCGATACATTTTCTTGCTACTACAAAAGATAAAATTGGATGATAAAGATAGTAGATATTTATTGTTTGCCTGACTATGAACAAACTTTTCCTTTTGGAAATACTTTATATTTTTCTCTTCACATACTAGACTCATAAAACAGATATAAAAATTGAATATTAAAACTACTTTCACTGGTGGTTCCTATATAGTTGGCAAAATATTCAAAGTCCCTTAAAAAATGATAGATAATCTACTAATCAATAAAATGGTGACGTTGATAGGTATTAACTTTCTCAAGGTCACCCAAGGAGCGGCAGAAAAAGGACATACTCCCAGATCTGTCTGATTCACACTCTATTTTACCCTCTTTGCAAATTTCTTCCCTGGCATGCAATCTGTGGAGCTGATGAAAATCACAGCTCCTCCAGGCTTATGCAGACTTACATGGCACTGACAACCACATGGGTAGGACTGAATACAGCAGCAAGTTCTAGGTCCTTCTGGAAGTTTACTACTCTATGTCTCTACAACACTATTGCACACTTCTATTATGCTTACCTTGCTGTACTTTTTGCTGTACTTATTGTCTTTACTGGAGTCACAGCTGCAGCTTATTTGATTTTGTATCATCCGCACAAAACATTGGGTTGGTATACACTTAATAAAAGTTTACTGAAATGTGAAAAAGTAATAGATGAACAAGGAAATTAGGCAATTTTGATGTGGTTCACATTGGTTTTAGTGTAAACTTGTTTACTATTGTTTTGTAAGCAAGTTGGAACTTCCCGTCTTAAGAGTTACATTGGGAATCATTCTATGAAACCAGATAGGAGATTACCAAAATTACAAATAAAATTAAGTTCCCATGGGATTCCATAAATTATCTCATTAATTCTCACAAATAGTCCTGTAAAGTAGATGTCATCACTGATACTTTCCAAAAGGAGCCTTGTTTCCTTTATCCAAGGAACTACATTGCTCATATAAAAACTTTGTTTTATATAATGAAGGTTTTGTTATAATTTTTTTTTGCTCTTTAAGCAGGCATATATTTTGGACCTATCATGTGCTGGAGAGGAAAATAAAGATGGCTAACCCTTAATCTCTGGTTAATGTCCATTCTGTAATAGTTAAAAATAGTCTACATATACCCCAAAATAAAACGCTTCTTCCTGTTAACATGAATTCATTGCTTTTTTTCTTTCTTCTACTATTGTCATGTATTTCTGTAGGTGTTGAGATTATTGTTACTTTTCCAAGAGATGTCACTGACCCCCAAGAAACGAGCCAAGAAGACTTAAAGGAAAACAAGTAAGGAATATTCTTTGAAGTGATAGGTTGTAATTTAAGGATGACAAGACACTTGTGTGGCAATCAATGTTTTTAGTAAGTCAGCCTTGCTCTAAAGCAGGAGTCTAATAAATATCATAGTGGTGGGAGCAGATAAAAGTATTTTAGACTTTATCGACCATATGGTCTCTGTTACAGTGATTCAGTGCTGCAATTGTAGCTTGCACTACAGCAACTACAGACAAAATGTAAGGAATGGGTATGATTGTGACCAAAATAAAACTACAAAACGGACTGGAGGGCCATGGTTTGCTAATGCTGCAGCAATACTGTCAAAAATGTGGTTCTGTGTTTCTAGTCCTAGTCCATGATGAAGGCAGAATAGAACTTGAAAATTTAAACATATAAAAAGTTGAATAGTAAGTTGACAGAGTAATTTTATATTCATTGATTTGATACTGAAAAATTGGGTCTTATTTTCACATTTTAAATTTTTTGTTTCATTCTTATAGTAATTTACTTATATTCTATTTTACAAAAGTATTGCTCCACAATGGACTGGAAAATTTAAATAACCAGTGTTTTACTAAAAATAGTTTGAGAAGAACTGGGCTGGTAAATGCATTTAGAGAAGTAAAAGGGTATACCCAGTGTCTGCCCTTTGCTTCTCTGACTTCTCATCTCAAGAAAATGGGACCTGGGAAAACTAACATGTGGAATGTACAGGGCAGGTGAGGTGGGAAGAGAGGTGGAATGTGGAGAGGTCTTAGCCTTTCAGGAATATACCCATTCCACCAAGCTGAACTGAGGCTGAATGTACAGAAGACATGGGGAGTGATTTTTAAATGGAAACATTTCCTTTTTTAGTCAGATAACGTCAGTACATCAAGAATGGGCACAAGCACATTCTGTTTCTGTTCCAAATGAAACTGAGATGATGGACTTCAGGACAAAGGTGCTGACCCCTGGCCCTCTACTTATGAGGAAAGAAGAAAGTTCCAGGGAACTCTGTGAAGTGAACTTGGGCTTTTTGCTGCCAAGACCTTGCTTAGAAACAAACATCTCCAAATCTGCTGCCAGAGAAGATGTTCCTCATTTTCTGAAAGGGCAGCAAAGAAAATCTGAAGGTCAGTCACACCCTTATTTAAACAGACTCCTTTATCCTTTTAGTCAACAAATGTTTATTTATTGTGCCAGGCACTGTTTTAAAAGATGGTGTTAGAGCAGTAAACAAGACAGACAATAATCCCTCTGTTGTGGAATTTACATCTCTTGCGGTTGAAGGCAGGGAAAGGACAGACAATAAACTAACAAGCAAGTAAAATATACAGTGCATCAGACAGTGATGTATACTATAGAGAAAATAAATGGGAAAAAAATCAATGCAGCTGTTTTGTATTTTAAGTAGTGTGAGTGATAGCAGTATCAAGATGTTGAGAAAATATCAGAAAAGGGAGTGACTCATGTATATATGGAGAAGAATGTTCCAGGGGAGAGAAGGCAAGTGCAGTTGGAGCAAGGAAAGCTGGGGCAAAGGAGATTTTAACTGTAATGGGGGTAAGCACTGATTATATAAGGTCATGTGGTACATTGGAAAGATTATAAGTGACATGGAGGCTTTGGAGGATAATCTGACCTGCAGGTTTAAACATTCAGCCTCATGTGTATACATATGTATATATGTATATAGAGAAACTAAACAAAGGGTCAAACAGAGGCAAACATAAAAACCAACCATATTTACAGCTGAGCCCCAAAGTACCCTATGATTACATTTCCTTTCTTTGGAGATGTTATATTTGTCCTGATGTGAACAACTGCCTCTCTTAATCATTTGCTTACTTTCTATCTATCTGTCATTAATTTATTCCCTCCCTGTTAAATCACCTCAATACAGGCAACTGCACATCAGGTAATCCATTGATTCATTTTGGTTTTTAAGAGAGTGCTCCTGAAGCTTCTGGCCGCCTTCACTGTGTGTTGGGGTGTTGCTTGCTCTTTGGACCCACTGATCAGCCACCTTCAGGGATTCTGTCACTATCATCCCAGAGCTCCTTTGATCTGTCTGCTGTGCTCTTCCCCTGTGGACTGGACTCATGGTTTCTTCTTTCTTGTATTTCTTCTATTTTAGTGGGGTCTTTTTTCAGTAGCTTTCTGAGTGGAGTGTCTTAATGGTAGTTTTTCACTTTATCTGTTTCCTCTGAGCTCTTCTCTTCCTTTTAGTTTGTTTTGGTGTCTGTATTTTCATGTTAGAGACTTTTCTCATTTATCACTTGAACCTTGGTTATCTATTTGTATTTAAGACATGGCACTAGGAGGTGCTGGGTGCTCAAAAGGGGTTTGTTGAAGTGTCTGTGTGCTGAGATGGGCTTTTCTTTTAACTGGTTTTCCTTAAGGAGGGATTAGTCAAGGCTGTAGGATTGAAGCTTCACATGTCAGTGTGCCAGATTTCATAACCCCTTAGCATCTTTTTTTCAAGCTCTCCAGAGAATGAACAGAAGAAGAACTCCTGATTAGTGGACAGGGCAGAGAATCTGGAACTACCTCCTTACACAAATTTTATAAACAACCCCTGTTTTAGCCTTGCCTGCAACCCTTCCTTCGAAGGTACCAGGCATCTTCAATTTCTGCTCCTTTCTGGGGTTCTTATTTCTGTTCAGTTACCCCTGGAGGCATGGAGCAGAACAGAGAAAAGTGAAAACTAAATAATTTATTATTCTTTCATACAGTTTTAATTGTAAAAAAATCTTGTTAATGTTGCTTATATATTGTGTTATTCTTTGGGTTTTTGTTCTTGTCATTGTTTTATTTGTATCTTTTAAAACATCTTTTAAATTTTAGATTTAGTGAGGTTTGTGGAGAGAGTAGGAAAAATACATACATCAATCTTGTAGCTGTAATTCTACATACACTTAAGAAGGGCTTTAATATACATTGCTAGATTGCCTACCAGAGAGATCTTACCTCTGCATTTCTACCACAAATGTTTAAGAGTGTCTTTCAACCCTTGTATTATTCATTGCACACTGGATATCTAGTCAAACATTCTCTGAGCTAGAAATCTCCATGTCCAGACAGAATGTAAATATAAACATAAACATCGACATAAATATGACTCATCAACAGTGTTGATATATGATATATACAGATGTTTTACTGTACAACAATGATATATATACAACTATTATACTTCACAGAGAGAGCCACATACTATTTAATGATGGGGATATGTTCCAAGAAATACATTGTTAGGCTATTTCCTCATTGTGCAAACTTCAGAGTGTACTTATACAAACTTAGATGGCACACCCTCTATGTGTGGCCTGCACATAGGGACTACTGTCATATATGTGGCCTGTCTTGACCAAAATGTTACTATGTGGCATATGACTATATATCATAGATGTATGTTACAAACAAAATTATATGTGAAACAACAATCTACTTTATTGGCAATAGCCTAAAATTTTGGGCAATCATAACCACCTCCATGTACTTACATTTAGAAAAACTCTTAATTTTGACAAATTTTTTTCAAACCGTAGCACAAAGATCTCTCCAACCCCACACCCTGCCTTAAGACTGACTGTGTTCACTCTACTAGAACACTGCCTAATTATTATTATTTTTTCTTATTATAGAGTTTTCTACCAATGATTTGAAGTATAGTAGCCGAAGAATTGAGGTAAGATTAGTTCTAGCATTTTGATTTAAGAATTAAAACCAAAGAAATCTGTTGTTAGAGACAAACTCTATCAAAAGATTCAGAATCAAAGCCTCAACAACTGGAAACACTTACTATAGTTTATAGGATAATAATTTCTTATGTATCTGAAAATTAGGTGATTCTTTTTGGCAGCGGTAAATGATTTTTTGACTCATCTAATTTAAAATTAAAGCATTTGGAAAGACCTTTGCAAGTTTTCATCTATAGGAATCTTCTGTATTCTATGAGTCTTTGAGAAAGTACATAAGCACCACTTAATATGGTAAAAATTTTATTGGCCTCAGAAAAATAATGATTGTTACTAGGAAGATATATAAGCACTGGAAGAATCTGTTTTTATTTAAGTTGTTTTTGAAAGCTGAAAGAAAATCCTCTAGCAATAACACTGGGTGGGGGTGCATCTCACATGCTTCTAACACCTAAATTTCTAGGTTCAACTTCCTTTTCCTTGCTTACACACAAGTGGCAGTTTAATGAAAAGTAGCTCTCAACTATAAATATAAATATTCTTATATAATTAGATTTCTTATCTGTATACATAAGACAACAGTGAAAAAAAGCATAGTTCATAATTTAATGATGATAAAGCTGAATATTACACATTGGTTTATACTGACCTCTAGAGGCTGATAATAATAAAAATTAGCTAAGTGCAAAAATAGTTGAAGGGCAAAGAATTAAAAACAATTTAGGGTTGCTAACTTTCAAGTGTAAAGTGTTATACTGTCATAAGTCACCCTTAACAAAACGATTCAGCAAAACAATGGGGAGTAGTTTCGTTTCAGATAGTTTTAGTCTAAAACATAATGGTCTTTGTTAAAGTAAACAGGAGTAGCAATTCTAAACTTTTTTAAGTGGGAATTTAAAAGCTCTTAAACATGTAAAGTAAAAAGAAAACAAAAGAGAAATAAAATTTAAATGTTAATATTTATATTATATTACCTTTATTTTAATACATGTAAAACAATTAATCTCTATATTCATAATAATCTTGTGTTTTATTAAGCATTATTTTATCTTGGTTCAAAAATAAAACACTGGGAATGAAATTTTATTTTTAGAACTTGTGATCTCCAGGATAGCTTTGTACTTTAAAGGCCTTCCTAAAATAATCCTAGAATCTTTTGGGATTATTTTAAACTAGTTAATATGAAATGTATACATGTTTCTGTATTCATTAACTTTTTCTGTCTTTCCTTTTAGTTTCCTCTGCCAAAGTTGTCATTATTGCCCATGAGATCTGGTCTCCTTACTATCCCTCAGAATCACAAGGATCAAAAAGAAAGAGAAAGAGCTATTCCAAGCCTCATATCCTTCATACCTAACCTCTCAGAGCCTGTGAGTCGATCTGATGAATTCAGAACATCAAACAAGAAGCAGGAAGGCCCCTTTAAGATGCTTGTGGGTCAGACTCTCAGGTCCTCTGATAGTTTCATTTGGTCCAGAAACATGTGCTCTTTTTGGAAGACTAACCATCACAAACAACACCTGCGGATCGGGGAGAATTGGAAATCCACAGCAACGGAAAGATATGAGAAAACTGAAATTTCTCACTTCGAAAAAGGGCAGTCTCTGGTGTCCTTTGAGAATTTTCAAGAAGATGGTTTTCCTGCAGACAGGGAAGTAAGTATTGACTGTCATGGTAGTGAAATGAGAAGTGCAGAAGAGAATTCTCCTTACCACTCATTGGGAAAAAAAGAGGATTTAGCCAACAACCATGAACAAGATTCAGAAGTTTTATGTACTGTGCCAATCAAATTCCAAGAAGTTCGACATTTAGAAGTAACTCAAAGTCAGGATGAAGAGACTGAAAATGATAATGCTGATGCAAAAGGCATTTCAGCAAGTAAAGGTGAAACAATTGAGCCAAATCATATTTTAAAAGAGCATACTGCACTTAAAAGTTTGTCCAATGTAGTCCCTGGTGATCCCATTGAAAAACTCCCAGGAGGTCATAGTGGCATAGAGACAAAGATAAAAATATCAGTAGCAGAGGCAACCAAACCAGGAATGAATGGGGTGGTACCTCTTACCCACATCACTTTCCCTGTGCATGAAACTCCCAAGGAACCAGCTATAGCCAAACCAAGCCTGCAAAAAAGAAAGGGTGCCCTTCATAACAACAACAGCTTGAACATACTTGCACCCCAAGAAAATGATAGGCACAAGACGAAACCCCCTAGAAATAAATTGGATTCAAAAAACAAGACCAGTAATAGGACACCTCAGAATTTCATGATTTCCACTGAAGGGTCCATTAAGCCGACCATGAATAAAACCAGCATAAAAACTCAAGTTTTCCCTGCTTTAGGACTTGTTGACACCAGACCTTGGCAGTCACCCAAGTTTCAAAAGAGAACACCACAGATAGAAAAGAAGCAGTCAACTTACCGGGCTCTGAAACCTAAAAAGCAATCATTTCCTTGCATCTGTGAAAATCCAGGAATAAAAAAATCTACCATTCCTCTTTCTGTTCAACCAACAGAACCAAGACTAAATTACCGAGATCTTAAATACAGTGACATGTTCAAAGAAATTAATTCAACTGCTAATGGACCTGGAATCTATGAAATGTTTGGAACTCCTGTCTATTGTCACATGCGAGAGGCTGAGCGGCATGAAAACAAATATTACCGGGAGATATGCTTAGCTCCATCTGGCAAATGTAGCACCAGTAAATGTCGATCTTCACACAGTGAGAGGAGCAGCAACAGCAGATCAAGATTTTCTCAGAAAAGACCACATAATAAACCCCCAAAGACTTCCCTTGGCATTAAAAAAAAACACAAAAGTTTAATTTCTGAAGAAAAGGGTTGCAAAGCTATAGGTAGCAACCGACAAGTTATTGAAAATGGTGATGGTATAGCAGAACCAGAGTGGCAGATAAAATCTTCAGGAAATGACTTTCTATCTTCCCAGGATCAAGTTCAGCCCATGAACTTGACTCAGACTCAGGAGCAGTCCATTGAACAGAATGAATTCATTCCTGTGTCAGATTTGTCAGTTGTTGAAGAAGACTCTATGGAAGAGTCCCTTGATGAAGGAGATATTTCTAACAATCAGATACTCACCACAAGTCTCAGAGATCTGCATGAACTTGAAGAGCTACATCACCAGACCCCATTTGTTTTTTCTGAAAACAGCTGGGCAGTGCCCAGTGAAAAGAGTTGCAATAGTCAGGTACTGCAAGAAAAGCAGAATACAGCATCTTTCAGTAAAATAAATGCCAACCAAATATTAACTAATGATCTAGAGTTTGACAGTATTTCAGATAAGTCTAAAACTTCTTTGCGTTCCTCTTTACAAGAGAAACAAGAAAGTGCATTTTCCCAAACATATCAACACTGGGCACATTCCTGGGATCATGATAGTTTAGCTAGTAAATCAGTTACGTATCAAAGGTTTGGAAAAACTTTAAATGATACAAATCCAATTTCCCAAGAAATTCTAAACTCTGTGAAGAATGAAGAATTGACAGATGAGCTATTAGGTTGCTTAGCCGCAGAACTATTAGCACTGGATGAAAAAGATAACAATTCTTGCCGGACAATGGCAAGTGAAACAGATCCTGAAAACCTAAATCTTGTCCTCAGTAGGAGAGGAAACACCAGGCAAGAAATGGGCATAGAGACAACAAATGTCAAAATACAGGTTGGTATAATTAGTCAAAGATTGTTGGGTTGGAAAGGGACCTCAGGGACAATTTGGTTCACACTCCTTGTTTTCACATGAACAATCAGAAACTCCTTCAACATCTCATCCAGGTCCTTCTACTCTCAGGTTAAGATGTTTTTATGCCACCTTACTTCAGGAAGTTATCTAGTCTGACACTGCAGTGGAATAATTTTGGGTACATTAAAATAACAAAAAAGTACTTACTTAAATAGGTCACTGTTTTAGGCAGTGATGATGTTTTCAATCAACAAGTATCAGCACAGACACCTAGAGCATATTTACCTTTAGGTAAAGCATTGTTCTAGATTATGCGTAAGATAGAAGGAAATGAACACAGTTCCTGAATAAGCTCACCACTTAGTTCCAAAAAATATATGCAGACATAAAGTGACCATTTCTCAAAGATTCCCTGTCTTGAGCATTTGTTCTGAGATGGTTTAGTACTTTAACACACAATTATTATTGATGGCTACTGTTTTTCTATCACCAGATTAAGAAATAGAAATATGCTATTAAGGAAGCATAAACATAAAAATTTTGAAATGTTTGTTTTTGTTTGACATGGATTGGGCATGAGGGAGAAGCATATCAACAGATAGTTGGGTTTTGTTTCAGTTCTCACTGAAGTACATTAGCCCCTTGAGTAATCAAATTCTAGAGAGGAACAATAGGTTTAGCTGAAATATTTTTAATTGAACACTAACTTGGGTTATCTCACATTATATCAAAATCAGGAATAATTATTTTAAGTAGTTGACCTGAAGAATACACAAGGTAAAATTTATACATAACTGGGTTTATTGAGAACTTATCATATATGAGCTCGATGCAAATATTTTGTCCTTTATATGACTTATAAAACTCTAAGAGATAAGTAATAAAGGTAATATCAAGCCCCACTTTTCAGGTGAGGAAATGAGTTTTAGCAAGTCTCAGAGAGTGGAAGAGCTAGACATCCTGATCCAGTCCCACACCCTTAATCACTACGCAGACAGATACTCCTGATCTTAAAAGGAACTTTTAAGTTCCATCTTCATAGTAAACTTGATCTCTGCTGGAAGATGGGCAGTGATTCTGAGTAGCTTCCAGAATGGAGTGGGAGATGGGGCATGTGTGTGCTTGACAGTGTCTGAGTTGGGCCTACCATTTCAAATTGAAGAAAAGCTGCAAGCTGATAAATGTAATCAGTCTGTAAAGTCTGTAGCCCTAGTCTGCAGTGATGGAGTAAAGAACTGACCTTTAGTTTTCCAAGTAGTCCTTAAGTTTCAGTTTTGATATAAAAAGGATAAGATAGGGAGAAAGAATCCAAGTGATCCCTGGGAAGAATGCATGTTCATTTGTGAAGAAGGTGATCCTGTAGGATGTCATGTTCTTAAAGTGCCTTCACCATACCTCTGCATCACCATTGTCTTTTATTTTTAAGGTATTAACAGAAGAAATGAAAACAAATTATTTTTTGGTTGCTATCAATTCATTGGAAAACCTAGTCTAAGTTCTACAGAGGTACTTGTTTTTTGACTTCTGGGGCAGGACCTCTCAAAGTTTACTGTGAATTCAGATCTCTTGGAGTTCACATTAAAGTGTTGACACTGGTTCAGTATGAAACCTGAGATTCTGCATGTTTAAGAAGCTCCCAGGTGATGCTGGAACTGTTGGTCTGCAAATTCCCTTTGAACAGCAAGTTTCTAGATAGACGACTATGCGTCTTCAACCTGTTCTTTACCACCAAATTTTCCTGTTATGGGGATATGTGTGTGTGTGAGAGAGAGAGGAGATAGAGAGAGAGAGAAAGAGATTTGGTAAATGTGTGTAAATGTGTATATGAATGTGTTTGTGTGTGTGAATTGAAGAACTAACTGAAGAACAGAGGCTACTTATTCAGAGTTCACTGTTGCAAAGGAGTCAATTGCAATCCCTTGCGTTTTGGTAGAATTTTAAAGGCAGACAAAAGAGTAAGAAAGTTTTTTAATGGAAAAAGGGAAGGCTTTGTGCTGTTCAGAGGCTGATGTTCTGAAAAGCTATAGGTGCATTAGCTTTCAGGGACAGCCTATGTGATTAGTTAAGGGTGCATATTTGGCTTTCTCTAGTTAGCCCTAAATTAGACAGAAATTAGGGAAGCTGTCAGTTACTAATCAAGTCCTGGCTGTTTGGATCCAGGTGTTAGAAGGGTTATTGTTTGATTTCCTAGACTGCTTGCTAGAGCTACTGGACTGACTTCCTACAAGTCTGACTTAAAGATATGGGGTTGGTTTCCTCAGCTGGTTACTGAAGATATTGGGGTGGTTTCCTGGGATGGTTGCTGCAGGCTGTGAGTGAAAATTCAGTGTTTTTCCCAACTATTATCTATTTGTATTTTTAGTCTTTCAGTACATATGTTTATTGATTCATATATATGTTCATGGACTGTTCGCATATACTTTGTGTGCACATATTTTTGTGTGAATGCATATTGAACGTGTGCGCATGAGTATATAATGTCTGTGTGTGTGTGTTTGTTTGACTGTGTGTATGTTTCTATTTCTAAATTTGTCTTCAGGAACAAGTTCACCAGGTTAATGTGACTCATGAAGAGAAAGTTGAGGATGGGGGGTGCTGAGAAGACAGTGGTTAAGAACCATGTGGGTTCAGAGTTTAACAGGCCCAAAACCTTACTTGGTAGCCAGAGATTAAGAGGCCCAAGACCTTCTCCTATAAAGTATATAAGCCAAGATGTGACTTAGAGCAGTGTATAAATTACCATGCCTGAAATACACAGCTAAGGTATAATGTCCGGTTATCTTCTTGGAATTGTTTGTATACAGAGATTAACCATGAACAATAAACATGGGCATGCACAAGTGCACTTGACTATGTACTCTTCACTTCTTCCCTCCATCTCAATGACTCAGAAAGTTTTTGAAGATATCATTATGCATACAAGAACTGGGGTACAGGCCAGGGGTATGGGGGTGAGAGGATCCACCAGAGACAGAGTGGGGGGGGACAGAACAGGCTGATGGACTGAAACACACTGCTGAGGGGAGCAGCAGGTGAGACAAGAGAGGTCTGCTGTGCCATGTGGGTCCCCTCCCTGGCCAGGGATCGAACTTGTGCTGAAGTGGCAGCAAGACAGATTCATATTGCTGCACCTCAACGCCTTGTACCACGAGGTAGGCCCTTTAATGACTCAGAATTTAATGGTAAGTTTTCTTTCTCATTCTTCCAGAGATATAGTAATGGGTTCAGGATATATGACAAGCAAGAAAAGTTTCTCAACTCAAATGAAAAGAAGACATTTTCTGAAAATAGTTTAAAGTATGAAGAACCTATCATGTGGACCAAGGGTGAGATCCTTGGAAAGGGAGCCTACGGCACAGTAAGTTAAATAAGAAAAATGATGAAACCAAAACCCCACTCCCTCTCTACTTCCCTATTCTTCCCTAGTCCTTCCCAGCCTTTCCCTTCATGATCTTTAACTTAGAACTCTTTCCACCGACAGTAATAGAAACCCAACCCAAAATGACTTGAAAAGGCCATGTAATTATTACCCCTGGCCCTGTGTACATTAATTACAGGGATCACACAGTGTTGTTAGGATCTGGCTGGTCTTTAGCTCTCTTTCTTGGGTCTCATTCTCAGACTCTGTGTGGCAGTACAATGGAAATTGTACTTCTAGCCAAGTTCAGAGGAAAGAAGTGTCTTTATTCAACAGTTCAGGATACTGTACCACAAATAGAGTGACAAAAACAAGATGTTCCTTAAATTTTGTGAATTTATGAAAGATGATCTAAAGTCTTAACACTTTAGGTGGTATTACAGATTGGAAAAGATTGATCTCCATATAAGACCTGCTATAACTCTATTTGGGGATATTTCAATGAAAAGGAATCAATGAACAGGTGGGAAACCTTCTGAAACCACTGAAATCAGGTAACAAGGGGACTACTGAATTATTCCAGAACATGTCTCCATCTTCTTAGAGCTTTGGCACTTGAAATAGCCTTATTTCATATATTCAGAAAGGATATGTCTTCTTAAACCATTGTCTTATGTAGCCATCATAGATATCTGTGAGGGAAGTATTGGTCTCACAGTTTTATTGTGAGAAAAATTGAAGTGAAAAATGTTACACAACTTACCCCAAATTACATGGAATGGTGAAAGAGGGATTCACATCAGTCCAGGCCACTTAACTCTAAGTCATGATATCCATTCACCATGCTGCTCATCCAGTTTGGTGCTCTGGAAACACTGAATTTGCTTAAATATTCTGCATTTAAATAGGTAGGTATGTATCAACTTAAAGAAAGACAAGTGTTTGGGAGGGGCTGGGAAAAACAAGCATCACATGAAGCATTTTGTGAACAAATTAGGTGATTTATATTTAATAGTAAGTTGTTGATTTGCTTTTAGGTATATTGTGGTCTTACTAGCCAAGGACAGCTAATAGCTGTAAAACAGGTGGCTTTGGATACCTCTGAAAAATTAGCCACTGAAAATGAATACCGGAAACTGCAGGAAGAAGTAGATTTGCTCAAAGCACTGAAACATGTCAACATTGTGGCCTATTTGGGGACATGCTTGGAAGAGAACATTGTAAGCATTTTCATGGAGTTCGTTCCTGGTGGCTCAATCTCTAGTATTATAAACCGTTTTGGGCCATTGCCTGAGATGGTATTCTGTAAATATACAAAACAAATTCTGCAAGGTGTTGCTTATCTCCATGAGAACTGTGTGGTACATCGAGATATCAAAGGAAATAATGTCATGCTCATGCCAACTGGAATAATAAAGCTAATCGACTTTGGCTGTGCCAAGCGTTTGGCCTGGGCTGGCTTAAATGGTACCCACAGTGACATGCTTAAGTCTATGCATGGGACTCCATATTGGATGGCGCCGGAAGTCATCAATGAATCTGGTTATGGAAGGAAGTCAGACATCTGGAGCATAGGCTGCACTGTGTTTGAGATGGCCACAGGGAAGCCTCCATTGGCTTCCATGGACAGGATGGCGGCCATGTTTTATATTGGAGCACACAGAGGGCTGATGCCTCCTTTACCAGAACACTTCTCAGAAGATGCAGCAGACTTCGTGCGCGTGTGTCTAACCAGGTAAGAAACTAAAAGCTGGAGGAAGAATAAGTTCCCAAAGATTTTGAGCTGCTGACATTTCCCCTGAATTTAAAAGCTGGAGGAAGAATAAGTTCCCAAAGATTTTGAGCTGCTGACATTTCCCCTGAATTTATGCTCCATAGTAGCTGTGTTTCAGTTAAGAAATCAAGTATGGTGTGATTTTGTGCTGAAAGGAATTGTGATTAGCCATACTGGGTGATTGTGTTCCTTATGGTATCAGGTTATAAGGGTAATGCTTCAAGGAGAAAGTGCCTCAATTAAAAATATCTTATTGGTTTAACCAATACTTCCCCAAGTCAGTGGTGTACAAAATTTTCTAGAGATCTTATTTACTAATGGGATGTCCTTCCATAGACCAGCCATGGTGAAATAATATTACCTGTGCTTGTGTTTCCCACTTTTAAGCTGCCTTTCTTCTCTAAGAACTGGTGTTCTCATTTCTTCCTTAAACCAGCTCTCAGAAAGCTATGTGAGAAATTCCTTCATATTGAGGGTTTGCTTGATGACTGACAGATTTATTAATGTACTGGTTCCACCAGAAATATTTGCATATAAAAAAGTAAGGGGGGAGCCTCCCTGGTTATGCAGGGGATTAAGTCTCAGCACTGTGAAGCTATCGGCAGCCACCACCACAGCACAAGTTCGACCCCCGCCAGAGAGGTGACCCACATGATGCAGCAGACCTCTCCTGTGTTGCCCGCTGCTCCCCTCAGCAGTGTATTTCAATCAGTCTGCCTGTTCTCTTTCCCATTCTATCTCTAGTGAATCCTCTTATACCTCCCCTGTGCCCTGGACCTCTGGCCTGTACCCCAGTTCTTGTATGCATAAATAAATAAATCTTAAAAAGAAAAAAGAGGAAACTTTAAAAGAAAAAAAAAAAGGGAAATATTTTGAGCCAAAGGATCAAATCTATAGTTATAGCATTTCAAACATCAAGTGAGGTAGTGTTTGGAGAAGTAAAATATTCCATAAAGTTGCTTTTTTTCTCCTGTCCTGATGCCCCATAGTATCTATGAAATAAAATTCTATGTAAATGTTAGTACAGTAAGGAACCTTAGAAATTACCCCTCGGGTGGTTTTCACACTTTTCTTAGCCAGACATTCTTACTCATATGAAATCTTAATTCAAAGAAGAAAACATAAAAGCACGGCTCCAGTGAAATTGTGTGGAGTAAGGGAAGGGAACAGCTGAAGAGTTGGATGGGGCACTGGAGCCCACCTCACCTCTAGGATGATGCAGAACAGCCTAACCTCTACCCACCTAGTGAAGTTCAATATTTAGCTGCATATATAGATTCATTCTGGAGGTCTAGACACAATTTCTTGCTTTCAAGGAAGTAGGTTTTATTATTCCAAGATGAAAAATTCTAGTGTCCCAGCCTTCATCTAGACTATATGACAATCTCCAACTCCCATTTTGTCTTTTTTTTTTAAAGATTTATTGTATTTATTTATGCATACAAGGGCTGGAGTGTAGGCCAGAGGTATAGGGTGTAAGAGGAGTCACCAGAGACAGAGTGGGGAACAGACCTGGCAGACCAACTGAAATTCACTGCCGAGGGGAGCAGTGGGCAAGACAGGAGAGGTCTGCTGCACCATGTGGGTTAGTTCGCTGGCTGGGTATTGAATTAGTGCTGCAGTGGCTGGGGATTAGTTTTATAGTGCTGAGACAACCCCGTGTGCCATTAGGAAGGCCCTATTTTATCTTAATGAATCTCATAACCCACAACCATTTTGCCAATGATTGTGCCTCCCTCTCTTAGAACATGTGTATTTGTCCACTGGCTGACTTTAGGGGAATTACTTAAACTGGGGCAGGAACACATAGTCCAGGAGTGCAGTCCTAGGCATCCCTAGATGAAGAGACACCAGAGATAGGTGTTCAGCATGGATTTTGTAGATAGAACCCCAGGTGCAAAGCTGCCTCTGTCTGCCTCCCAAATCTTCACAAATAGGACATAAAAGTAGTAAGATAGCATATGAACCAGTACTAGTTTTGGAGATTGATCTTAGCTCTCAAAACTACTGTGATTGCCTTGTTCATAAACGATTAGCTATTACTGATTCACAGAAACTACTTGCTATTTCTCACTTTCAAGTTGTCATTACACACATATTTACAGAAAAAATGAAGGGTATAATTCTATGGCTCTGCTTTTGAACCAGTGCTTTATAAATAATACACAATTCACCCCACTAATGAATAGGGTTGTTGTTCAGGTTAAGTGAAATGGTATATACAAATTGCTTATTATGAAATAGTAATATGAAACTAATACTAAAACACATAATTAGGGCTCCATAGTTAATGGTTTGGGTGAATACTAATACACCTTCTAATTAGTGTCATATGCAAGCTTAACTCCTTGAAATGCAGCAAAGGCCCTATGGACTCTAGAACGTTACATGATGTCTGTAACAATATTTCTTGGAGGTGTCAATAGTCAGAAAGAAAGGGGTAAAGCATTCAGAAGTAGAGACTATCAGATATGGTCCAGGAACAGGGACAAAACAGAACAGAAATGTATTTTGGGGAGCAGGAACTGGGTGGTGTACTTATTAGGCAGCCTTAAATTTCCAGTTAGTCAGGCCAAGGAGTTTAGCTTTGTTGCAATAGGAAGTGAACAGGGAACCACAGCTGATATGGGGGAGAAATGCCATGAACAAAAAGATCTTTGGGATCTGAATGACCTTGAATAGAGGATGCTTGAGTGTGGAAGGCAATGTGTAAATTCAGAGCTTGAACTGTGATGGTGGAGAAAGAGGTGTCATTATAAAGGGGATTTCAGAGTATATCAGAGGTAGGTGAATCAGGATTTCCTTTGTTATGGAGGATGATGGAGTTATTCTATTTTCTCTAAATAATGCAAGAAATTACAAAATTGTGAAAGAGAAACAGAGGAATTTGAAGAAGGTCATCATCTAAAGAAACATTTGAAGGCTAGTATTAGTGCTCAGGAAAGCAATTAAGACTAGAGGTACATACTTGAAAATCATAAGGTTCCTATAGTCAAGAAAATTAGAGGACTGAAGAAAATGTTCTTGCAAATGCTCACTGGAGAAGATAACAGACCTATATCTTCAAGTGTAACATATAACTGGAAGAAAGGAAAGGAGGAAGGACAGGAGAGAGGGAGAGAAGATAGTTGTCCCAAGGTGGTAGAAAACTAAAGAGAAATTCTCCCTAAGCCTGAGTAGAGACCATTTCAGGAAGGAATTAGTGTATAAATTGAAAGCTGCTGAGATGAGGCTGATGAACTCATTATGTGGTCATGATTAACTTTAATAGGGCATTTTCTGTAGAGAGGGGTGTGCCAAATGGTTAATTAAGGACGTCAGGTAATGAAAGTAACTGGATTTGGCTATGTTAGAGAAATATGAGAATAAATAGCATGGCAGTTAGAAATGGTAGCATGAATAATAAAGGGATTTTAAAAAAAGAGTTATTTATTTATGCATACAAGAGCTGGGGTACAGGCCAGAGTCCAGGGAGGTGAGAGGATTCACCAGAGACAGAGCGGGGAGTAGAACAGGCAGATCTACTGAAATACATTGCTGAGGGGAGCAGTGGGCGAAGCAGGAGAGGTCTGCTGCACCATGTGGGTCCCCTTCCTAGCCAGCGGCAGGGATTGAACTCGTGCTGCAGTGGCTGCGGTTTGCTTCTTAATCATAATACTACTTTCTGAATGTTACGTGTGTCAGACACTGTTTAAAAGCTTCATCTACATTAATTAACTCTCTGAACAAGTGAGGTAGGATTATTCCTATTTACTGACGAGAAAAGGGTACAAGACACTCGCCTCAGATCGATCACACAGCTAAAAACTGGAGTCTGAACTCAAACCTTCTGTTTGATGGGCAGAGGTTGTACTTCCATCTTTAAAGTTGGTATTTTGAGCTGAGTAGATCTAGCTGGCAGGCACATTATTGAGTGCTGCTTCTCATAATGTATTTTTCCCTTCTTAGGGATCAACATGAGCGACCTTCTGCCGTTCAGCTCCTGAAACACTCCTTCTTGAAGAGAAGTCACTGAACATACATCAAGGCTTTCTGTTCCTTTCCATTATAGATACCCCATTATTGCTTCATTGTGGGAATGATGGTTAAGGGACCTTTATTTTCCTACAGGAAAGTCAATCTAACCCAATTCAACCGGATCCTGCAGTGTCACTAACTGAAAATTTTTAGATATATATTAGCCTCCTCAAGCTTCAGACATTTCAACCCATGTACATGAGAATAAAATTCTTAACAATATAAAAAAAAACCTATTTCAGTGTTTAGTTTTGACTATGCAATCTCTTGCTTTATACAAGATTTCATTTTTGGCCTATCCATTATAATGTCATTAGTTTAGAATAAATTGTAAAAACATGAAAATTGTATTTCTTGCTTGGTGAGTAAAAATATTTTGTTGAAAAGGAGAGTGAAGATTAGATAAGAAAAATTAAAAACAGTAGAGGTGTTGGACTCTGATTACATTTATGACAATCTTAGCCTTACAGATTATAGGAACATCAGGTTAACAGAAGAGCTAAGTGCCTTGGCATTTATTAGAGGGTCCTGAACTGCTCAGAAGTCTCTATCAATGGAAACTGGGCTATTCAAGGTGACTCCATAAACCTCAGGCTGCTTCCTATGTAACTGGTAATATGATCTGAAGTCTTCACTTATTTGCAGTTAGGACATAGCCACACCTAGAACTAGCTAAACCTAAGCCAGCTGGTAGGATAGAACCTAGTAAGGGGAGAGTGGGTCAACTCATAAACATACAGGTACCTTGTTCACTTCACCTGAATGAAGTACATCCTGTTGAGGTTACTTTTTACTTTCATTCCAGAACACCGATAAACCTCACACAACTGGGTAAGTTGTCAGTATTACAAGTTCTTGTAAATTGGCTAAGCATGTTCAATAATTTTTATTACTGCCAACTCCACTCAACTATTAAGTTTCATAGACACTGTTTTATGCTGTGTCCAAATTCTTCTTTAATGCCTGCTATAATTTGAAATGGCACAAGTACAAACCAGAGATGTATTTTAACAATTACAGGCATGCTTTGTCAAAGTCAAGCACTTTAGTTTTTGAGACATCAGTATGAAATGTCCTGCTGAGATAAAAATATTTTATTTTGGCCATTATGTTTATTTTTTTTTTATAGATTTTTTTAAAGGTTTATTTATTTATGCTTACAAGCACTGGGGTACAGGCCAGAGGTGTAGGGGGTGAGAGGATTCACCACAGAGAGCAGGGAGCAGAACAGGCAGATCAACGGAAGTACACTGCTGAGGGGAGCAGCGGGCACAGCAGGAGAGGTCTGCCGCGCCATGTGGGTCCCCCCACTGGCAGGCAGCAGGGATCGAACTCGTGCTGCAGTGGCTGTGGTTTGCTTCATAGTGCATTGCTTAACCCACTGTGCCACCAGGGAGGCCCCCTTGGCCATTATGTTTAGATGAGTTTTGTGAGTTTCCTTTCCTTCATTCTCTCCAATTTTTACAGGTTTTTTGTTAATATTTTGGTAGAATTTAAGGGGTTACTATGTCCCACATACACCATTTTGTAAAGCTTTGTTACAGTAGGACATAATTATAAAAATTTGCAGCGGATCTTCAGCATTCTTCAAAGTCTGAATGGTTACATCTAAATTTTTAGCAATTAAATATTTACATTAAAGTCTATGAAACCCCACAGGGAAAGGTCAGTAATTAAGACAGATTTATATCATGTATACAAATCACAGTAATTGACACTTGATGTTGGTATTAACAAGCCTACCCTTCTTTCACTGAAGGGTATTTTGGAATATTAAATAGAACCTTCAAAACATTATGAAATTTTCAGTAGGCAAGCCTCGATCCCAAGTTTTCTGTTGTCTTTTTCACTGAGTTTGAGACATGACTGGAATTATGCTCTTTCCAGACAGAATGGCAGGGCTAACAGTCATTGAATTCTTTACAGAAAAAAGCACATCATTTAATTCTGACTTTGGTTTGGTATGTAGTATTTTCATTTTATTAATGAACAACAGGATTCAGAGCTAATTCACTTTCTCAAGTTTATCCAACTGTACCTACAATTGTTGGGATTGCCACCAGATTTGTCTGACTTCAGAGCCCTTTCCCCGCTGCTACCCAGATTTGTAATTTATAAACATGATCAGTCACATCATGTTTTTTTTTTTAAAGATTTATTTATGCATACAAGCACTGGGGTACAGGCCAGAGGTGTGGGGGTGGGATGAGAGGATTCACCACAGAGAGCAGGGAGCAGAACAGGCAGATCAACGGAAGTACACTGCTGAGGGGAGCAGCGGGCACAGCAGGAGAGGTCTGCTGTACCACGTGGGTCCCTCCCTGGCCGGCAGCAGGGATCGAACTCGTGCTGCAGTGGCTGCGGTCTGCTTCATAGTGTGTTGCCCAACCCACTGCGCCACCAGGGAGGCCCCCACACCATGTTTTATCTGAATCAACCAAAACCCCACTGAGATGCTAAATTCACCAGTCCAATTCAAGATTTTGATTAAAGGTGTGAAGTCTTTTCATTTAGAAGCAAAAGTACCTCCCCCTTTATAACTTCCCTTTCTCAAGCAAAATGCTCCAAATTTTCAACCACATTCCAAAGTGCTTTTCATTCGGTACTGAATCTTCTGTGAGCTCTGGACCCCAAGCACAACCGAAGGAAATTTAACATCCCAAGTAAACTTCCAACTTTATTGGATCTCCTTGGCTTCAAGTACACCTTGGTGCCTAACACTGTAGATCTCCTTCAGTGGGTGATATGAAGAGTTGCCATAGAAAGAGTAAGCTCCAGAGTGTAGGAGTGAACAATATCCTCTTTATTTGCTTGACCCTCCTGCAGGCCTAGGCCTTGAGTTTAAAAACACCTCAGTCTGTTCAACAAGCAGTCAATACCCTCTATCACCTATCAGGCTGTCTTTATTCCTCATACTTGCTGCACTTGTGAGTGCTAATGTAAAGATGCTATGTAGTACAGAAACAAACATCAGATAGCTTTCCAGAGATTCTGTCAACTTTAAAGTATCCAGTGTAGGCAGTCTGTATTTTCATGAGTAATCAAGTTAAGAGAGTCTAGGTATGACACTATATTATAAAGGCCTCCCTGGTGGTGCAATGGGTTAAGTCTCAGCACTATGAAGCTATTTGCAGCCACTTGCAGCAAGAGTTGGATCAACCTCTCCTGTCTCTCCCACTGCTCCTCTCTGTATTTCAGTCAATCTACCTGTTCTGCTTCCTACTGTGTGTCTGGTCAATCCTCTCACCACCACCCCATCCCCCACACCTCTAACCTACACTCCAGCTCTTGTATGAATAAATTTTTAAAAAAAGTTGAAGAAAAAGTCCTGCAGACTTTGTCCTATTGCCATTTCTCAAACTTGTGAAAAATCATGGCTGGCTTCAAGTCTAAAACAGTTGCTTCTACAGACTATAACCTAAAAGACTAGAGAAAATTGATCTCAAATATATGCATGGACATTTCTGAGGTCTAATAAGCCTTTCAAAAAATGTTTACTGAGATAACACTGAATGTGCCTCTTAATTTTATGATATAAGGTCACTCATTGGTGAGGTCTTGCATTGTTTTAGTGGGTGCAATTTAGGGGAAGGGTATAGGCATGTTATATGTGAGAACTAAAATAAAAAATGAACTTCCCCCTCACAATACTGAAAAACATTAGTGGAAGAAGGAACAACAAAGTAGAACGAAATACTAATACAATTACTAATTAGGTTAATGGTATCAAGTTCATTAGTATTCTTAAATAAAACTCAGTTTAGTATATGCTAACAAGTCCTTACAGGTATTGCCAACATAAGATGGAGATAATCATTTAATGAGATTTCAAAACATTTATTTTACATTTAGGCTTAAAATGCATTATAGAGGAAGCAGTAACTTTTCTATCCGTTATTTTATTAATCATTGTCGTTGACTTCCATTTTCTTTCAAGTGGAAGATGTAGGAAAATTGGTAGCAGAAAAGGCTTAAGAGAGAACAATATTATGGCAACTTATGATTATGTTCTCATAGATAATTCCACTTCCAAATAATTGACAATTATTTTTCTTGGGGGGTGGGGTTGATGTAAAAAGTTATACAAGAAATATCAAAGTATAAATATAAGGGAACTTAAATTCTGGAATCAGGAAGGACGTAGTATTTAATATACACTCAAGTTTAAGGCACTTGAACAAGCCTTTCATCACTCTCCAATATCCAAAATATATTCCGATTAGAATCTTCACTGCCATCTCTTCTACTAGCATTCCTAGATCACCCAAGCCTTAACTCATCCTCACAATCCTATGAACAGGCGCTATTAATGATATTTTCTAAGGAAGACAATTAGGCAGAGTTAAGTAACTGACCCAAGTTGTTAGTTACTAAGGGGTGGGATGGAATTGCAATGTGGACACCTGATCCCAAAGATCATACTTCTTGATGATAAATGTAATTACTTAGAGACCTTATTTCCCACATTTCCTAAGAACTGAGTTATTTCTGACTCATATTAATAACTTAATGCTAGAGCCTTGAATTTGTCAACAAATTTTATTAGTAACTCCTTGTATAAAGTTATACTGAGCTAACGATCAATGACTAATTGAATTCATGCCACACATATATATTCCTGCTTCAGAAATTCTATCAGGAAACATCCTATTCAATTAGGTCTCGGGGGCTTTGAGTACATTCCAAAAGTAAAACCATCACCCCTGACAATATTCAAACCAAGTAAAGCTACTTGAAAAACAAACACACTTTAAAAATAAGCATGTACTCATTACTTAGCGATAAAGTCAAACCAACCAAATACTAAACAGGTTCAGTGAGACTTCCTCCCGAAACTTAAAAATACCAAGTATTCAGCAGCCCTCAGAATTTACTTTTGAGATGAACCACAGCATGTCAGTTAAGACCTTTTTAAGAACAGAATTACTCCTAGCCACATGCCCTTCAATGTGTCTTGCTCATCAACTTACCTAACGAAGTCAGGCAAAACAGACAATGGTAAATTAAAACAGCAAAAAAAAGGAATTACTAAAACAAAAGCTAGCTGTCAAGTTGGTACTGTGGAATGAAAAAATGAATAGATGGTATCAGACCTAAAACACTTTAAGCATTCCAGATCTACTGACACCATCATCTCTATTGTGAAGATACATGTTTGAGGACAAACTTCTCTTACAAAGCAAGCAAACTTATTTGCTTACATGCCAGCTTATAGTCATCAAATTTCATCTATTAATGTAGCTGTGAACTCCAACTCTTAACACACTGGTATCCTAACTTGGCAACCTAGGGCAGGGACAGAATGTGCTACTTTTCCTATGCAATAACACCTGTCTAGTCAGCCTATTATAAATGGGCACATAAAAGTCATGTCATCCTGTGTGTTCAGTTATTGAGTTTCCCAAATGTGCTATTTGTACCTTCATCTTGGTTGATTAAGTTAGTGAATTCTATTGCCTCCCAAGAGCCTCTTGAATTAGAGACTGATGAATCAAGAATTCTTTGTAACAAGTCCTCAAATCTTCTCAGAAGAGACATCTTAAAAATCACAGCAACGTGAGCATGGAAGTAGGTGAGAACTGTTTTTCTACGTAAAATTTGGGAAAAGTGAAGTATTTTGATAACATAATTTTCTTCTTCTGGAGATACTACCGTATTTTTTTAAAAGACCCACTTATTTCCATAGTAAATGTAAATCCTACGAATAACTTAAAAGAGTATGTAGTATTCAAGCACATATAAGCAGTGGTTATAAGGCTGGTTAAGAAATAAAAATCAGCAATTTAAATTTTCAAATATAACCCAAAAGTGTGCTTAAAATGCTTGCAAGGCATTTAGTAACTAAGAAACATTTTAGACTTGGTTTCTCTGAAGTAGACTTCAACTAGTTGTTTCTTTGAAGACAGACAGGCCAAACCCCTAAGGTGTCCTACATAATTATAATCTGTTTGTACAAAGTAATGTAAGCACCCCTCATGGCATTCCACATGAAATTAGTTATCTTGGTAGAAATTTTCTTCAACTACAAGGATCTGCATACATAGAAGAATATCAAGATGTACTTGTAGCTGCTAAAATAAACATAGAGGTGATCACAGGACTTTTCAGTATTTAAATATCTGCAACAAGAACTGGAGCTTGGGTTAAAGGAAAAAGGAACAAGAACACTTTGAAGATCTTACCACCACTTTTGTAAAGTAGGTCTCCAAGAATGTTTCTATGAAAAACACGCCTTTGCTTTGGATCTGGAAAATGACCTATTTTAAAGTAGCTAAGGCAAATATTTACAGGGCACAGCTCAAGACTGGAAAGTTAGTTGAAAGAGGTAGAAGTAAAGCCTTTCTTTGTAATGTGCTTCTGCATACAGGTTATAAATCTACGATCTAGGGAAAACACAACTAAAAAACAAATCACTCTTTTGTAGGGTGTTTAAAGATAATGCTTTTTAATATTTCAAATATTTTAAAAAATTTCATCAAAAATGTATCACCTTAACAGTACTTTGCACATGTGGAATTTCATACCTAAATTTGATACTATTTTGGTTTATTTATGGCTACTTACAAGAAGACTCAGTAATAAAGTCCATTCATTGGAGTCTTTTTCTTTGGTTGAGCCTATTGGGACCAGGATGATGAATTATTCAATGTAAATGAGATGGTTGAAACAAATTCATGGTTATGAATTATAAAGGTTTTCATTTAGTGGAAATGAAACTTATATGGATTTCCATATTTATTTCCATGTGGTTTTAGGAGTTTATATCCTGTTCAAATGTTAAAGAGTTTGAATAGCTCACACAATCCTGTAAAAATTACAACTGGCTGCCCTTTAATAAATAAAGTCATCGTAAAGAATTACATTTACATAGTGAAAAGTGAATACATAGCATTTCAAATTTAATTTCGGAAGTACTAATAAGTACTAACCCATAACAATATACACTAGCTACCTTTTTAACTGTCCATCATTAGCACCAATAAAGATTCAACAAAATTACCTTTATTCCCACATCTCAAAACAATTCTGCAAATTCTTAGTGAAGTTTAAGTATAGTCACAGACCTTAAATATTCACATTGTTTTCTATGTCATACTGAAAATAAATTCACTACTTTTCTGGATATTCTTTACAAAATCTTATTAAAATTCCTGGTAGTATCATCCCCAATTACACAGTAGCACAACCATCCTATGTGTTTCACATGATAGCTCCTTAGAGGTTTCACATCTAAATTACCAAGAACAAAAACCCTTCCCTCCCTCATCTGTACTCAGCTTAATTCTATACTAGTCCTTGGATTATGTACCACTGTAAAAGTATAACTGTATCAAAATCACCATGTTTATGGATACAATAATGTCATACAGAGTAACAAAGTTACATGTAATGACAAAGATTACTAAAGTTATGCAAGACAAGAACAAATGTTAGGACGTGCTAGCTAGGCAAAGTCCCTCAGATGAGGCTCCTAGTATCCTAAGTTCAAATAACATTGACAAAATAATGAACAATTATCTCAAAAAATTATAAAGTTACTGGCAAATAAGGTAATTGCTAAATAAAAGTAGAGCACAAGATTAAACTCTAATATTTACAACTGCAACAAACGAGTAAAATTACAATTGTGCACGTATCAGTGGCTTTGTAACAAAAATAATTCATATACAGAGAAAAAAGACAATTTTCAGCTTAACAGAAGTTGAATTCAACCCATCTCAAAGATACTAAAGAACTCAAAGATTTACCACAGAGTAAATTCAACATTAGCTGATAAACAAGAGCCATTATTACTGGTAACAAATTTTAGACAAGTTAAAGTCTATCGTTCAAAAGTCACATGACTGTGCAAATTTGACCTCAACACGAATATACTGAGATGTGCAAACAAATGTAAAACCTTTACTAGCTGTCTACCTGGAGGCTGACCTTTCCACCCCACTCCCCCACCCCCCCCCAGCACTTCCTGGTAACAACCATAAGCTACAAATACAGGTACAATGCACAGTCAGCAATCTTTTTATTTATTGTTAGAATATAAAAGAACTGAGAGAGCAATAGGTTTAATTTCATTTTTATAAGGAAGACTGCATTTACCTGAAAAAGAAATATGGCATCACACACAAACACACTTCAGGGGAGGAGTATATTCAAGAATATGGTGTCATTCTGATTGCTAAAGGAATAGCGATCCCTGCTTACTGTTAAAATACGTAGTGTTAAAGTTCTTTATTTAAGAAAAAACCTACTAATTCTTCCCTATGTAAGTTTTTGTGAATTTAGTTTTCGAATCACAGTAATCTACATAACCATTATTAACAGTTCTGTGTTTATAGTACTGCAACAAGCCAACAAACATTTAAATGCACTTCACATCAAGAGTATGTAAACTTTATTTTTTCCTCTTCAAGCCTTCAGAAAATTAGGGGCTATTTCCACAGCCAATCTGGTCAGAACCTCTGAAGGCAAAAATTCAGTGCCTCACAGTGTAAATGACCATCTATGGCACTGTATCCCCATCTGGTAGTGAAGTGCCCCCTTCAGTGGCTTCCAGTAAGGCCTAGAGTTTAAGGTTAACATGAAAAAGTGCCACCTTTGTTTTAGATTAGTGATGGACTCTGACGAGATAAAATAAAGTTATTCTGTATATTGTTATACTTACAAGCAGCTCCAATCCTGAGTATTTATGGTAATATCTAAACATACAAAAATGTATGTACATTTTTCTCCACTTTCTTGTAAACAGTTGTCAGTATACTGTTTTATCCCTTTGTCATTGAAACATGCAAATCATACATACAAGTATAAATACATGAAAGAAAACAATTTACACTCATTCAAAAGCCAAGCAACAACAAAATAGCTACAGTATTCAAATTATAAATAACGAATGCTTGAGGCATCTTATATTCCTAGAAGCAGCCAGCCATTCCTCCTAATGTTCTTAGCTGCAATTGTAGAAATACTGAGTTTTGCACCTTCCATGCTTTTACAGTATTTATAACACTATCATATGTGGAGATAAAGACTTGTTTACTATAATTCTCTTCTTTTCAGAATGAAGAATAAAGCAGCACTTACAAATATTGAAGCAGTGGCAGCAATAGCAGGTGTTACCACTGCTAGATCAGAAGAAGTTTTCCATTCTAACAAATTTTTAAATAAAAAAAGTAAAGGAAAAATTGACCTAAACAAATGATTACATGTTCATTCCTTGGGCACTTAACAGCGAGTCCAGCATGTCGAATGTGTCTTTGTAGTCCATATGCTGGCTGTTTGTACTGTACTCGTGATTGACATCAGGACCGTTGGTCTCCACTGGCTTCTTGTCCAGTTTCACGAGGGTGCTGAGATGTCCGTAGCCCACCTGGTATGTGACAGGGGGAGGAGGGGGTAAGGGATGGTTAAAAACAGAGTTGTGAGAGGATATATACTGCTTAACAGAGGAGGAAGAACTAGATGAACTACCTGAACTTTTGGAACTTTTGCTCATTTTGGAGTGATGGTTGTGAGATGCATCATTGATATGTAGCTTCTTTCTTGAAGAGCTGGAACTAGAGGAAATGCCATCACTGCTCAGGCCAACAGGACTCCTCAGAACAGTGGGTGGAATTCCATCAGCACTGTGTTTACTGCCACCACTGCTGCTGCCACTGTGTGAGTGGGAATGCTTGTGACTGCTGGGGTGATGGCGGTTTACAGGATGCTCCTTATGCTTCTCCTTATGGTCTCTGCTAATGTGTGGGCTTGAATGCTTGCTCTTCCCACTGCCTTCATCAGAGGAGCTGTGTCTTTCGGAGGAAGAAACTTTTATCTTCATTTTCAGTTCTTCTTTACTGGCACTTTTATCAGTGGGTGGTATGGGGATCCGTAATTTCAGTGATCCACTCTTTTCCTTTTTATCTGCCATGTATTTGTCAGGTTTTTCAGTATTTGTGATAGGAATTTTCATTTTAATGGGAGAAGTTACAGAACTGCTGCTGGCTGCCTGTGACTGCACATGTTTGTGTTGCTGTTCTACCTGGGCAGCTATATAATGATCCCTCACATCCAAATCAAGGGTTTCTAGCTTACGTTTTTCTCTATATTTATCTAAAGACATTTTTTGAGGAATTACTCCAGAAGTAGTAGAAATTGGCCCATGGTGTTTACTGCCCCCTGTTTTATGAGTATATTCTTGCTTAACAGAAGAGTGATCAGAAATTTTGTCAGGTCTGTGATGTAATCCTGAATGCAGTGATATAGAAGGTCCCTGCTGAAAGTTGAGGTTGTACTGGCTACCAGACATAGATGTCTCCTGTTTTTGTGCATACATCTGTTCTGTCCTTGCTGATTCTTGATGCTGAGGCCATTCTTGGTGTGATGACAAATTGTATGAGGTACTTGGCATTCCTGTTGCTAGCACTGACAAATTATCAGATGTATGGCTGTCTTGAACAGAAATATTTCCTGAATTTAGAGGTACTGGTGCAGGGAATGCTGATGTAGATGGTTTCTGAAAACTTGGGTTTGTCGGCACACCAGTAACACTATCTACTAAAATGGAATTCTGGACCAAAGATGAACCAAGAAGTGGTGTCTCTGATACTTGTCCGTCTACTTTTGGTTTCTTAGCCGCCTGATTAGCCTAATTAAATAAAACACACACACAAATGCAATGACAGCAAAGGAATAGAATACAAATTTCCTTGCTTATAAAAATTCTATATTAAAAGTATGGAAATAAAGTCACCTAGGGGCCAAGACTTTATGATGCCAGTAAATAACTTTTATTTAGAGGTATAAAAGAGGGCTATAAAAAGTTTAAAGCACTGGTTTTAGAAGTAGATTTAGGTTAAATTGTAACCAGCATTTGAGAAACTTGCCCAGGCTTTAAATTTCCCATTTGCAAAATGAGGAGACTATTTTCATCATAATTTTGTGAGAATTAAATAAGAAAACTATAAACTATTTAACTAAGTCCACTGGACACAAAGTTGAATAAACTGAGTTTATTTAGTTTATGATACACTATAATTATTTAAGAATACTGGAGATAATATTTAATCACAAAAATTTTAAAAAATCAACTAATTTGTAATGATATTATTATATAACAGATAAACTGATATATTAAAACCTATCAATTCTCTTACCCTCCAGTTTCGAATCCTCTTCAACCTACTAGGTGTTTTTTCCAATATTTGCAGAAACTCATGTGTTAGCTCTAAAAAAAATTTAAATTTAAAACTTAGAAAGTGCCATTATGAATTAAATTTTTCTCAAGTGGATAAATTATAAAGTAACCTCAAATATTCACCTGCTTCGCTGTTACCTTCTTATTCAACTTTTAGCACAAACACAACTCTGAACTGGTATTCTCAAGATAAGTTTTTTAAAAGAAAAAAAATCACATTCTCCTATGTCCCAATTTTACATCTTTACTTAGAATCTCTTGAAAATTTAATAGCATAATAGCATTGAAAAAAATTGCCCTCAAATAGAAAATCTCCAATCCAAACACCATAGTAATAACGGTTGTGGTCAAGAAATATCAACACAATCTTTAAAATTAGCGAGCAAAAGAGGATAGTCTATTAAAAAGAGGATTATTTGTATAATCTTGCTTTTTATAGAGTTTATCACCATGTATATATAAATTACTTTTTTATATTTATGCCTGCTTTATCTCAAGATAGTTATTAAACCTTACAATGGAGAAACCAGCATTTAACTGACTATGGTTATTAATAGCATTAAGAATGATGGGCCCCTTGGTAAGACACTTAAGAGTAGGGTACAACCGTTTCTGTGATATTCCTGCTCAAAATACATGGCTTATAACAAGTAATGAGAAAACAACAATAAAAGAACACTCTATGAAACAACAGACTATTCTTCAAATTGTCAAGATCATAAAAGAAAACCTTCATATAGACTGAAAGAGATTAAAGGGGTATGTCATCCAAATGGAATGTGATCTCTTGCAACACAAAACCTGAAGAAATTCAGTCTGTAGTTTACTCAGTATTACTGTACCAGTGTCAATTTTCTGTTTTTCATATTCATGTGTTGTTATATATAATTATATATAATGTCAACACCAAAGAAATTGGGTGATGGAATTCTGTACTATATCACAATTTCTTTAAGTGTAAAGTTATTTCAAAGATTAAAAAAAAAAAATCCCTCCACCTGTATTCATTCTTCCTAGCAATCAACACACTACTAACATATTAGTAAATTAACCTGGGCATATTTTTATACCAGTTTTTTCTTAAATATAAAAGTAAAAGATGGGGCCTCCCTGGTAGCACAGTGGGTTAAGCAACACACTATGAAGCACACTGCAGCCACTGCAGCATGAGTTCGATCCCTGCCACCGGCCAGGGAGGGGACCCACATGGCACAGCAGACCTCTCCTGCCTCGCTCGCTACTCCCCTCTGCAGTGTGTTTCAGTCAGTCTGCCTGTTCTGCTCCCCACTCTATCTGGTGAATCTTCTCACCTTCCTGTACTATGGCCTGTACCCCAGATCTTGTGTGCATAAATAACTTTAAAAAAATAAATTAAAAGATGATCCACTTTTACAAAGTGGTCTGGCTTTGATGAATTATATTCCAAAATAGTGTCATTAATAATGTTATGGGCCACTCTCAGGTAATATATTAAAATTAGTCAAATGAATTATAATATCAGTAAACATTAATACCAATTTAACCACGATATTGGAAGGAACTGATGTCAGTATAAACTATAGAATCTGAGTCACTAATTTCTACGAGGAACATCCCCTATAAACTATTCCAGGAAAATGCTAAGACAGGTAACAAAAATTAAGACAATATAGAATTTGTCTCAATGCAGCAAAGGACATGCAAAACCTAGGCATCACTGTATGTTCACAAGCTGTGACAATTTAACGTTCTGATCCAGTTTTGGTGAAAAAAATCCAATACCCAGACTGCCACTTGTTCATATTAAAAAAAGACTACTTTTCTAAACCGACACTAGTAAATCTAGCAGACACATAATACTTTTGGGTAACATTAACAATAAACTGTTTTGACTCCATTTCTTTACCAATTTGGTTGTGAAAAAAATGCACACTGAGTTTTGGTTTAAAACCTAGAACATAGCAAGCAAAAATACAAGTTTTACTTTACTTTCATAAGTACCCTACTCTATTAAATTTTATAGTAAAGGAACAAAACCGTATGTGAAATAGTCACCTCAGCCAAATGCACAAACATCACAGTATGATGTTTGAAACAGAGGGTTCCTCTCCCTCAAAGCTTATACACAGAAAAAAAAAAATACAAAATACAAAAAAATGAGGGCTTGCTATTAATCATTAAAAAAAAAAATCTAAAAAATAACAATAATAAAACTTAAGAGTTGGGCCAAGTCCAATGCTGTTTTTGGAACAGTCATTAAATAAATTATTTCAATAAACACTGATGCCTCTGATACCATGTTAAAATTCAGATACATCTTAGTAGTTTACATTTTAACTTTGTATTTTTGTGATCATACCAACAAAGGGCTTTCACATAATATGCTGAAATTTTTAGTGTATTATGTTTCCAAGGTTTCTAACCAGTGGCTTTACAATAGTGAATTGGAACATTTTAAAAATGGAGGAGTAGGAATATTTAGATGATTGCCCTTTTGTGTAAAAAAAACCAAAATATCCATAGTAACTTACCTACAGCATAAGAGCAGGATAAAAAAAAAAATTACTGGGCCTCCCAGGTGGCGCAGTGGGTTAAGCACCGCACTGTGAAGCTAAACCGCAGCCACTGCAGCACGAGTTCGATCCCTGCTGCCGGCCAGGGAGGGGACCCACATGGCGCGGCAGACCTCTCCTGCAGTTCCCGCTGCTCCCCTCAGCAGTGTACTTCTGTTGATCTGCCTGTTCTGCTCCCCACTCTATCTGGTGAATCCTCTCACCTCCCGCCCACATCTCTGGCCTGTACCCCAGTGCTTGTATGCATAAATAAATAAATCCTCTAAAAAAAAAAAATTACTTGCTTTTTGTAGACTTTATCACCATGTACATAAATTATTTTTATTAAAATTATGTCTGCTTTAACTCACTGATAAAGATGTGGCATAGATAACCTAATTTTTAAGTTAAAAATGGGGGGGGGGAGAGCTCCCACACTAGTTTTTAGAAAATGCCACTAAATTCATAAAGATTTCTTTCCCCTCTGAATATACTTTTAAAAACTTTGGCATAAAGATGGTTTCGTTCATATGTGGAATATAATAAAACAAAGGAACACACAATACTTAAGCCAAAACAAACCCAGTAACATGACTGCAAAATTGAGGCTATTAGAGGGAGATGGTTGGCAATAGGAGCCCAAGGACTATGCTGGAGAATTATGGGTGTCTTAATGGTAAGTGTGGTATGGTAACATACTACTTACGAGATGTGAATCGATACCCCTAAATCATACACAGTGCTATAAAAACCAAGGTTATCTCAATAAAAAAAGATAACTTTTTTTGTTGTTGTTGGTGTCTGTAACCAAATTTATCCCTGAGGCCCAGGTGAGGGGATCAGGGCCCATGAGTCACAGTATTAATGTAGCAGCCTTTGGGCCCATGTCTGCCATGGGTGGGGCAGGCACCAAATTTGACACAGCTGCATGGAAAAATCAGTGGGTTTTTTTTTTTTTTAAATAAAGAAAATGTGCTTATTTTATGCAGTAGCTCATAAGACTCTTAAGACCCAAAAATACCACCTTTGACATTATAAAGAAAAGAGCGGGCCTCCCTGGTGGCGCAGCGGGTTAAGCAATGCACTATGAGGTGGACCGCAACCACTGCAGCACAAGTTCGATCCCTGCTGCCGGCCAGGGAGGGGACCCACATGGTGCGGCAGACCTCTCCTGCCTCGTCCGCTGTTGCCCTCAGCAGTGTGTTTCAGTCAGTCTGCCTGTTCTTCTCCCCACTCTGTCTCTGGTGAATCCTCTCACCTCCCTGGACTCTGGCCTGTACCCCAGCTCTTGTATGCATAAATAAATAAATTTAAAAAAAAAAAAGAAAAGAGCATAATTATATAGCAGTAATCTGATATATCCATATATAGTCTGAAAGAATTTTTCAGGGAGGAAAAAGAAACCCAGAAAAATCAAGAGATGTGGCTAAGAAGAACATTTTTATCAAAAGGGAAGGCAAATTGGCCAGCGGCCCAAATATGGCCTACATCCTATTGTTTAAAATTATTTTTTACTGGAACAAAGCCACACCCACTCATTTATAAGTCACCCAAGGCTGTTTTCTGGTCAGTGGTAGGCTTACAAAGATGCAATGAAAAGTATAGTTCACAAATTCTAAAACAGTTTAAAAGTTACAGATACTTAAAAGAAAACATCTAAGATTTTATTGGAAGACATCATTCCAGTATCATAATAACCACAAAAAGAATAAGTAAAAAACCTAACATGTCAACTTAGGCAAATCTACTAGGAAAGAGGTGTCATCTATTTCTTTTCTTAAATCTATAGCACTGGTTAAAATGTCTTCATTACCAAGAATCTCCTACCTTTGGACAGCTTCTCTAATTTCTCAACCAGAGAAAATTCTTATCAGGAGACCTCCAAATTCCAGGCTTATAATCTATAGAACCTGGACCCCTAAAATTTCCTTCTAAATTTAATGATAAAAGGTCATAATGACATTTCACCAGTAGAGCAAACAACAGAGCAAATTGTTAACATCTTGAAAATACTTCTAGCTCACTCTTCATCTACAGTGGATGAACATACAACTGTAAGTCTATACATTTTAAACTCAACAAAATTAGTATACTTTATTTAAAGTAGGTATTTTCGTACTATCAACCCATAGCAAAATAGGAAAATAAATCGTATTTTATTGAAAAGGCTTTGGCTGTTCACTGGTAGCTAATGTATCTTCAACTTTTATTTTTTCCTCTCTAGGCTAGTGAATCCTTATTTTCACAGTTATTAGATCATATATATGTGTGTGTATATATCAATATATATACTTCTAAATTTTTCATCAAACTGTTGAAACAGAATGTTTTCAAAGTCTTTATCTTTTGAAATACAAACTGAAATACTAGTAAATGAAATGGTATCTGGAATTAGCAACAAAATCACCCATAGGGCAAGGGCAGGGATATGTTAATTTGGTCAGAACCATTCCATTGGAAAATGAGTAAACAGGAATTCACTTTTTAAAACCTATACAGAAGTAGACAGAATTTTTCTAGAGTAAAAGATGCATTGTTAATGTGAAAAGATCATTTTCTTACTTACCATCTAGTAATTCTAGAGTAACTGTAGGATCCACATATTCCCACCAGTGCTTTCCATCAGTCGACACAGGAATCTCCCAATTGGACCATTTGCAAGCCAAATGAATGCACACACATGCTATCACTGTTGGTTTGTACTGAAGACAGAAGGTTGTAAGATGTAGACTGTTGTGGAGCAGGTTTGAAAATGAAGAGCCATAGAAATCCAAATATGTAAAACAAAGAAAAACATTAACCAGTAAGATTAGAGCAAAATATAAAGATTCTTCTTTAAGTCTATAGCACAAAATTTACTTTGCTAAATTAAAAACTATCTATAGAAATTTGAATATATGCTATACAACAGTATAAATATATACTAAAAAGCATATAATGAACATTCACCACACTCTAACTCTAGAGTATCTTAATATTTATCAATATTGATACATCAATATTTCTAAATTTAGTTTTTACAACGAAGTTAAAAGTATTTCTATTTCTTTATGATAGGAAGGAAAGAGTTTATTTTTCAATAACCACTATATATACAGATAACACTTTAAATTTTGTGATATTTATTGTTTCTTTTGTAATGTCATGGCAAAAAGAAAAAGCAGAATATTGTAAAACTGACAGTAATTTCAGCATCACATTATATAATCAGGTATGTATCATTTGATGTGGCTCAACAAAGGTACTGATTTGTTGGAAAAGTCGTGATGCATATTTTCTATGCAAAAATGGATCATGACTTTTCCAACAACCCAGCAGTTCTCATGAGTCAGAAAGAATTTAACACTTTTCTAAGTAAACCTGTTTTTTTTTTTTATAGCAAAGCCACAGAAAAAACTTACCTTTTGTTGAACAGTGTCAATGTTGCTAAGTACTACTAAAAAACACTACCTTTCTCCTTGCACTATATGCCAAAAGTGGACATATAATACATTACAGCTAGACTTTTCTAACCAAAGTTTTAAAGTTTGTTTTGTCACTTATTTGCTTAGACCTCCTAGAGATAGAGGTTAAATTCCAACAACATATACATAAGCTAATACATTGGTATTTGCCAATCCAAATTTTAAAGTAAAACTTGACATGTCACAAGTTAAGGACCACACAAATCTCGCTTGCCCCTCCTCCCCAATGAAACATTTAAAAAACAAATTTAACAGAATCAACCTAGGACAAAATCATATATTAGATTATTAAAGTCTTTAAAAAAAAAATCTATTCTTCCAGATCAGTTTCAGAATTGAAAATGTTTACTAATCAACAAAAAGTTCATGCCACTTTTTCTTAATATAAACTGAAAAGGAAGTTTTTTTTAAAGTAAGAATTGTACTTATGCAAATTCATACAATCATAGGCTTTTACTACTAATGGGTATTATCTGAAAAAATAACCCCCAAGTTATAGAAGTTTTATTTATTAAAAAAACTTTAGATTATTTTAAAATTAAGACTGGATCAATGTGAAATTTAAGAAAATTGTCATTTAACTATAATTGTAAACTTGAAATAGCTTTATACTTACCAAGTTGCTCGAATTTCTACGTTAAGTTTAGCTCTTTGTAATCTTTAGCTGCTATTCAGGCTACCAATTTTAGACTTATGCACTCACATATCGAGAATATGTCATCAGAAAGCAACACTACACTTCACATTGTGCATTTAACCCCTCTGTGCCAAAAGTCCCTTGTACAATACACCGCAAAGCAGACAGGAAGGTACCACCACAGTAGATGGTCCAGTCTCCTGTTGCAACAAGGGTAAGAGACACATTGAGGGGGCCCTGCATTAAAGGAAGCTATAGTGTGCTACAACAGTGCAACAAAGAGGGTCAGGATAACAACCTGTTGGTAGCCATGAAATAGGATGTCTGTGCCAAATCCTTGCTTGCTGTAAGAAAAGAAAAAAAAAAAACGAAGACAACACTATCAGCTTTAACAGGCTACTAACAAAAAGTTTTCAACACAACAAAAACTTCAAAGATTTGTACACAAAAAGTAAATTTTACTTACTACTTACAAATATCACAAGAGCGCCATCATTTTCTATACTACTGAAAATCTTCAACAACATTCACTCAAATGTTTCTTGCTATCCCCCAAAGATCTGAGAAACAAGCCGATTTGCTTTTAGCTAGCCAGTTACAAGGGCTAAACTTGTTACTAAGTTAAGCATCTAGTCAGCTAAAAGTTGCAATAAAGCATTCTCCTGGATTTAAAAAAAAAAAAAGAAGAAGAAGAAGAAAAGATTTTTGAAGTCTAATACAAAATACAGAGTTGCCTGCCAGACTTAATCCTCAATCATCACAGTTAAGTTGCCGTAAGTCATCAAAACAAAACAAACCACCTCCCCCAAAACTCAGAGAGCACAACTGCTCAGTTTTTTCATCATGTTACTAAGCATCAATAGAGAATAAACAACCTAAAGACATAAGATATATGAAACTCCACTGCATTTTTTAAAAATTATACAATCTAATTATAGACAACTTTAGAAGAAATGCAGGTATTCTAGGGGGCATCAAGATGCTTCCATACTAGTTCCCAATAAAAAAGTAATTTTTACTATTTCAAGACATTAAAAACAGTCCCCTAATTCCCTTCTGCTTCTTATTCTTCCCAACAGGAATACCTGTGCTATAGTTTCCCTTTTTTCCAATAACATTAATAACACTGACATATTTTCTCCTGGCTCAACAGGATCAGTTCACCTCAACTCCACCCTTCTCTCATAGGCCTTAAGTTTCTTGCCCACTCCTATTTTCATTCATGGCACCTGTAATCCCTGCTGCCCCTTGTGTGGATCATCAACATAAGATTTACAAAAAGGATTTGGGCTTAGCAGAGTTGTGCTAAGGAAATGTGTCAAAGCATCGGATGTCTTGGAGGCAGAGTGACTTAAATATTGCATTTCTTTCCTGGTGGGAGGGAAGGAGAAATCATAGAAGTAAAAGATCCCTGTAAAATCATATTAGCCAATTCTGTAGCATAACAGCATCATACCAACATTCTCTTCTCCAGTGTTTGTGTGTATGTGGAGGGACGTCATAGAATCAAATTTATCCACCCCACAAAAGAATCAAAATATGTACAAAAGTAAATATTTAATTTGCCATAGCAAAATGTATCTAAATTCAATGATCTATTACAGTCATTGTGCAACAGAGGAAGAATGTAGGGAATGTTCTTTTGTTAGCTGAAAATTGTAATAGAGCAAAGACACCAAACATGAAACAACATTTTTTTAAATGACGAGGTAAGCTATAGTTACCTAAAAAGTTAGTAAGACAAGATCAAGCTAAACATATATATATAAGATTTGAATTAAAATTTAAGAATTGGGCACATTGCAAACATCAAGAAAAACAATATATTTTTCTTGGATGATAGATCAAATCTGTAGTTAGTTTCTGTATATGTTTTAAAATTTATTAAACTCTGCAAAGGAACTGACTTGATGTCTTTAGATTCTTCAGATAAGAGATTGTACAAAATACAAAATTTTGATAAAAGACTTAAAAGAAGCTGATTGAAATTTTAAAATACTAAGCCTGAAAATCTCTCTCAATTCCTAAGTGCGTGTGTGTCTGTGTATTAACTTTCAATATCCTCCATCAGGTTCAATTTTAAAGCACATTCTATCTGGCTATACATTATTGAGAAAATACAGTTTACCCTTTCAAGAAAACAAAGCTATACTAGTTTTTATCTCCCTTATTTCAACTTTTATATTATTCTATACAATTCAATCCTACAATGTAATACCAGGGTGTGAATATGTCCTATAAAATATATTCACATTACCATGAAGAACAGGACCCATAATTAAGTGTTCCAGTTTACAAAAGATAACGTTATTTTAGGATCAAAAAAATTAAATAGAATTTTAGAAGTCCAATTCTTAATGTTGATACTGTAGTATGAGACAACAGGTTTTTTTTAAATGTACCTGTTAACATAATAAATTCTGCCTAGGAAAAAAATAAATTCAATTTAAAATGAATAAAGTGTGAGAATATTTAATTACACACACACGCACGCACACACACACACCCCACCCAAAGTCTTCAATAGTGCCATTCATTTTGTTTAGAATAAACCTACAGAATTCTGGTAGTAAAAGAATAAAACTATAAAATTTCCTTTTCAAAAACGAAGTAACAGAAAAAGATACAGTACAAATTCTAAGTGGTTGCCATTAGTACATAACACTCCAAATGGGAAATAGGGAAGTAGAATTACGCACTAAAATAACAATGCAACTGTGTAAAAATCATTTCTAGGGACAAGAACAGGTTCATTAACACGAGTAGAAAAAATGTGTACCACATGCTTTATAAGCAATAAAAAGCAAGTAATACAATATTTACCACTCCCGTGTATGAAAGGTTTAACAGGTACATCACATATATATATATATATATATATCACACTATATAGTTATTTCCCACTACACACAAGGAAACCATTTTTAGTAATGCTAAATGTACACGGTCAAAATATTTCCCCAAAAGACCAATCTGCAGAAAAAAGGTAAGTTTCATCTGAAAGATTTAAAAGTTGGTGTCCAAATTCTTAAACTATAATCACATTTCAAAAAGTTAATCAAAGTTTGACATAAACCAGAAATTACTATTTTCTGTATATATGTGTTAATGGCCCACATTTTAAGCATTAAATGAAACAGGACTGGCATAGCTTAATAGGAAAGAGGAGAGTCCTAGTATCAGGGAGCCCTCCAATTTTTTAGAGAAATGAGATGCTCACCTAAGTTTACAGGAAGCTAATTCACCAGGCAGAACCACAAACAAAAGCAGGTAAATAGAGATACTAAAAAACAATGCTTTAAAATAACATTTCCTCCATTTTAATACAACTCAAGAACAGACTTAAAGAACAAAATAGCATTCAAATGAATTATAGACAATAAAAAGCCTTAATACTTAATTTATCAAGTTTCAAAGATCACTTACCTCTTACTAACTGGGTACATTTCACCACATCTGTGTGTGGGTGTTCAATGGTGATCTCAAAACCTGAAATGAAAAGCACTTTTTTTCCCCAATCACTGACCACTAATACACTTGCCTGAAAAATGCCCTTCACCACACACATTATAAAATGTCTAATTTATTTTTCATTATTTAAATATTTTTAGGACAAAGCTAAAGCTTCTCATGAGTGATATGTTCACTATACCTCCAATGATGAGAAACAATTTCTTCTCAAAAACAATGTTCTAATTATGAAAATAGTTATTTATAGATCAGGGGAATATTTATTCAAAATTGTCAGTTATAATTAGAGATTATTTCCAAGTTAAAAACAAATCAAAATCATGAAAATATAATTATTAAACGTGGAGGGAACAATTAAGTTATTCCAACTATTTTAGAAGATAACAAAGAACACTTTTCATAACATAACTTTTGGTAGCACAGTGGTAGAAATGATTCTTAAAATGACACAGTCCTCTTATTTTCCTTGTATGCCTTATCATAGGGTTTGACCAGTTAGCTTAAACTATATTTTATTAGTAAAATTATTAAAGACAAGTGAACTTTGAAGACCTCAAGATTTATTAAATTACTGTTTCTAAAACTAAAGATGAAATGTTGAAAACCTTTTAACATCCAATTAACCCCTTTTGTTTTTAAAAAAGTAGAGGTCATACACAGCACTTCCAGAAGCAATAAATTCAACATCCTACTAAATAATCTGGATTCATAAAATTATTTGTTCCCCTTTAAAGGGTGCCATTCATTTTCCATGCTTAAGAATCTGTCATAAAAAATATAAATATCATACAATAGTTTTTATATACTGAAACAATAATATTACAAAACAATGAAATTTTCCTTTTCAATTTTATTTGTATATGTATTTGTAAATTTGCATAAATTTCTGTAATTTTATATAATAACATCACATCATTGGACCTGGAGGGATTAAGAAAAGTATTACTTTTATAAGCATATCAAACAAGTTACATGTATTTTAAATAAGCAATTTAAAAAAATATTTTATTTATTTATGTATATAAGAACTGGGGTGTAGGTTAGAGGTGCAGGGAATGAGAGGATTCACCAGAGACAGAATGGGGAGCAGAACAGATTACTAAAGTACACTGCTGAAGGGAGCAGTGGGTGTGTGAGACAGGAGAGGTCTACTGTGCCAGGGACTCAACTCATGCTTCAGTGGCTGGTGATAGCCTGACAGTGCTAAGACTTTAACCCTCTCATCACCAGGGAGGCCTCTCAAATAAGCAATTTTTATAATAAAGAGTCTGTCATGATGGGAAGCTGTAATTATCACAGTACTGTAGAGTAAAAAACCAAAAATAAATAGCATAATAAAATGATGGATTTGATACTGTGAGCAAATGGCTTTTTTTATATACTATTTTTCATCTTCAAATGTTCAATATTAAGGCAGACAATATTATTCTATCTTGCATATATGCAATGCTGTTTAAAAAGTAAAAGAACTTTGCCAAAGATGATAAAGCAAGCCACAAGCCTACAGATCTAAATTTAGATTCCATAAAGCTCATGCTCTTTCCAGACTTCTCAATATAATAAGGCTCTAGACCAGTTATAACCTTAAACAAATTTAATTTCCTCATCAACAAAGTAAAAAATTAGAATATTATAGATCAGTTAAGTCATGTGAGTCTTGCAGACATTGTAACTCATAGAAAAGAAAAGGATGATAAACATTTAAGTTACTATATATGTCACAGTAAAATTGATGAGATATATTCATTAACTATTGACTACAAGCTTGGGGGAGTAAGGACTATAACGTACATTTGTATACACAGACTTCTAGGTACCAGGCCTAAGGGACCTTTTTATCTTCAATGCAAATCCAGAAAAGTACAGTAAGTATTTCAACTACCTAAAAAAATCTAAGAAATCACACTGAAGAATATGTTTACCATTCAATGAAATCATGCCAAAATTACATTACCCTTTTCAATGATGAAATTATTCCAGAAACCTTTTATTTAGAATACTGCATTTTAAGGACACACACAAAAATATCTTACATAAGTACATACCTAGGGTTTGTAGCATTATGGTTTCAAGTAAAACCAGTTCTTGAGTCTGTTGAAGGTAAGCCTGCCAGGGAAAAATAGTGATATTAAACTATTTAAGATAAACAAAATACTATTAACACTACAGAACCATCAAATCTCATGAAAATTAGATATACAAGAACCACAGTAGTCTGGAAATAAGAAGGAAATAAAATGACAGAGAGTGACAGAGAAAACCTGTGCGGTAAGTTTAAATGGAATTATTTTTGGCATAGGAAATGTAAACAAAGCAACCCCCTCCCCCATCCAAATAACCTAATGATAATGACAATATAAAGGGTAGGTTAATGGGTGTTGGAGAAGGACAATGATTTGTAATGTTAATACTTTATCTGGGCAATGATACTTCCTATTCTTAATGTGTTATGTAATACCAAAAAAGAATACCAAATTCAAATGTATCTGTAAAGACTTAGAAACTATCACATTTCATGTGACAATTCCTTGCTAATAAATTCCCTTTAGAATTAACTTTCCTTAGAAAAGACAAAATCAAATCAAAACAAATCCTCAAAATTTCTAAGTTAAAAGAAAAATTTTAGTTACAAATACCAACTTAATGCATCATATACTCATGGGGACATAGAAGACTCCTCATCAATTTCAGTAAATCACTCCCCTGCTACAATTACTTTGGCATAAAGGTCATGAAACAATGTCTATCATTTTTTTGATTTTTGTATTTGACTAAGGTGGTAAAAAAAATCTGACATATAAATAGACTTATATAAGGACATACTGCTAATCACAGAAAGTATAAACAGTTTTAGTTTTATTTATGCACCATTATAAGGTCACTGAATTGATTTTAAGACACTTTCTATTATCTGAATATTCTATATTCACAAAAAATAATTATGACTTTGTAAAGTTACTATAAACTATCAAAACTATCTTTGAATAACCACACATTCTCTATTATTGAATGCTCATATTTTACTCCCTCAAAGCCAACATTTAGTATAAAACTTGTTATTAGTAAAATATGCTTAATCTGGGTCTTAACACTTGATCTATATCAAACTGAATTAATATATCTGATAGTTATTCAGCAGTTGTAAGTTTCTCAATAAGTAACTCATATATAAGAAGAATTCTAAAGGAACAATTTTGAAATTCCAGAACTCTGTTTTTTTTTTGTTTTAAGAGACTATTTTTAAATGATGCTGTCAAACAAAATCTATTAAAATGCTGCTGATGAACAAATTATTTGGAAACTAACATTACTTTTTAGAGAAATTAAGGTATTTTTAAAAATGCCACTCATGAAAGCATTTATATTTTATCAGAGAGTTACACAGTAGTACATACGAATAGACAAAATTCTGTAAAAAGACCAAATGCTTATGTAAGGGTAAATTCAGAAGTTTTCCTTATCATTTGCTGACAAACTGATTTAAGAAAGTTATTTACGTCTGGTCTCAATATTCCAAAATGGAGGTGACATGAATTACTGACTACACATACCACAGTTTTGCTGTGAGGATAAAAAAACAACATGTGAAACAAAAATCCTATGGCTCAAAGTCTTTTGATTCAGAATGACATCCAAATTATACATAAAATATATGCATACTTATATAAATAATGAAAAGATTTTAAAGTTAAAAAGAAAAATAAAAAAAATTCAATTTTACATACATCGCACTTAGTATCCAGCAGTGGTTCTAGGGGATGAAGACAAGCATGTGCTACTTTGATAACATGTTCAAGTTTTCGGGCCTGTTCTTCCACTTTTGCAGCCAAAAACAATGCAGTAGGTGATATTATCTGTAGAAAAGATAAAAATTTGGTGATTTAAAAACAAACTTTGGGAAAAAAAATCAAACTTTGGTGATTTAAAAACAAACTTTTACTAAGGGGGAGGCATGCAAGGAAGGAATGTAATATTAATAATATAAATTGCAAGTTGGGCTATGACAATATTGATGTTGTTTTAATAAAGCTATTAAATAAAACCAATTACTATAACATTTGTCTTACATCTTGAAATTAGAACACTAAAGTGAAAAAAAGACACTAGCTAATGAAGAGAAAGTAATTACTAATGCACATTGTGGAAGTAGAGGAAAGAGTATTCTCAAGGAAAACAGTGATGCCTATGTATACTCAAGATTTTCCCTCTTTTAGCAGTCACCACTTTCTAGGGTTCCTTTAACTTAATCATAGGTTCATTTTGTGGCAAACAGCTACACATTATTACTTAAGAGACAGAAAAAGAACCCACAAAAGGGCAAAAAAAGATTCTGAATATGAAACTGCTCCCTAATATCACTATTACTTAATCATAGCAATATTAAAGCTAGCTTTAAAAACCCCAAGAAATAAACAGTATGCAACAATATATATATGAGATAAAGTAATTTTACTATATACATGATAGAATAAAAACTGTCAACCGAAGGTCAAGAAATTTTTTTTTTTTAAGTTTTAGTAAGTTTTAAGTTCTTGGCTTAAAAAAAGTACAAGAACACAGACACTAAAACAGAGAAACATCAAATTTTTGCAAATATTTATTCAAAAAGAAATAAACCAAATATTTGCTAACTCAGAAATGGGCATATTTTAGATTCAACATTTAAAGATTACATTATTTTAAATTCAACACTTAAAGATTACATGTAGCACATTTTGCATAGAAAGATAATTTCTAAGTATCAAGAGTCAAGTACATTATTTTTCAAGAGATGAAACCTGAGTCACTTTATCTTAGAGGTCACCAATCACTAAATAGAAGTAATTCAAAAAAGAGGGAATAGATGAGCAGAAGGCATAAATTATGCCACATGATCTGGAAATTCCTGATATAGTTAGTGAAGGTGAACCTTTCTTCTTTGAAAACTTTTAAATTAGATTTTAACTTTGTTGCCGAGACATGAAATTTAATCACTGGATTTTGAATAGGGGCCTTTTCCAGTCCACCTGCATTTGGAGTAAGAATGAGTTCAAGAAGTTCTCTTCCTGCTGTAGAAATCTTAAAACAGACCTAAGAGTGAGTTTGGCTCCAAACCTGGAATAATGTTACTTTAGAAGCCTGAATAATTTCAAGTTGGACTTTTAACTTATTTCCATTTTCAAAAGTTAAAATCCCAAGAGAGAAAGTTTTAAAAAAATTAACAATGCTCAAAAAAACCCAAACATTAAGTTTAATAGATTTAGAATAAACCACTGTTATTCCTTATAACAGACTTAACACCAGAACTAGTTAATATTCTCTAAATATCAGTTAAACAGCAGTCACCCACAGCTGGGATTTTCTGAGATGTAAAGTAACTGAGAATGACAGTATTTCCTTTCTCAGTTATTTTTTTCAGTTAAAATTTCCTACCACTGCTACCTAATTTGTCTAATTCCTTTTCTATAAAGGCTTAACTCAAAAGATCAACAACTCTGAGGTAAAATTCCTTAGAGAAAATCTCCCCTTACTTCCTCAACAGGAAACAGAGCACACCTCTATCATAGTACTTTTATGGGATTCTAATTGGTGGCTTCTTAATTTTGTCTGTGCCACCATTCTAGAAGCAGCGTGAACACAGACTGAATTATTCATCCTTATTCCCATTATCTAGCACAGTTCACCTGTTGTTCAATGTATTTGCTGAGTAATACGTGGATAATCTATATATAAAAACATCAATATTAACTCAAAGTATTCTAATGCCACAATAAGTATCTAAGAGTAATACCAACGTAAAATATGCAAGAAACAAAAAAATGAAGATAGTCTCAGTTTCCCACTATCTCCCATTTATTATCTTATTTATAAGGGGGAATGAGATACTATTTATTAGTGAAGCAATAGAGGCTTTAAGCTAAGTCAAATTACAATAAATTTAACACTTAATCTTCCTTTCTAACTGCTAGAGGACCCAGGATTTCTCTCTTGCCAAAAAAGCATTTATAAAATTTCTAATACATTCTTCTTGGTAAAAGTTCATAGGATTCCCAGTCATAGCTCCATCTTTTTCAGGTTTCTAGCATAGTAGCAGCTGTAAGTTTTAATATCAAGAAATACTTTCCAACTAAACAGTGTTTCTGCTTAGAAAATAGTCTCAGTGGAAACAATGTACACATACTAGTCAATGATTAAATGATTCAAAATAATTTAAAAAAATTAAGAATTCAGGGAACTAAAGAAGTTGAATCTTCAGGGTAAATTCCTGGTTTATTTACCCACACTCCTCACAGAAGTCTTTCTGTTCCCTCTAAATAGGGCTCAATTCTCACCCTCCTCCAGTGCAACACTAATACCCAACACTCTTCCAAAGTTCCTGGTGAAATCCACTAACTCCATTCACATTTTCCTCCTCTACAGCCTGCAAACATTTTACTCCATCAGGGCTGTAAAAACAAAACAAAACAAAACAAAACACCTTTTTAGATAAATACTTTGTGAATATCCATGTGAGGCTTTAATTTTAAGGATGACTAAGTAGGTAACCAAACTAGGTACTACTGCATTTTGCATGAAAAGTTGTGTGGTTTATTAAGAAGAAAAGAATTCCAAACTTTTGAGGAATGGTTAATATTACTAGTTGGTAAACTTTAAAAATTAGCATACCTCTGAAGGCAACAAACACTGGCATATATAAACTTTGTTAAAATTCATTCAGTTGAGACCAGTGAACAATTATAAACTGAGATTAGTTTACTAAGGACTGGGATCGTGCATTACACATTTCTGTGTTCTGGTACCTAGTTTAATAAACTTGCTCAAATTATCATAACTAAGGGGAAGAAAAACTGACTTTCAAATAATCTGTCACTCAGGCAGTATATAACTATTTCAAGGACTAGGACATTCTCAGAACAAGACAAATTTCTACAGAAATTTACCATACAAATCATGGAGAGGGGAAGATAGAGGTGATGAAGCCAGCTGCAGCATACAAGTTGGACTGCCTCAGTGGAATCCTGGCTCTGTTATCTGACTAGCCTAGGCAAATAATTTGTCTTTGTGGCTCAGTTTCTGGATCAATAAAATGGGAGAAATAATATCTACTTATAAAGTTGTGGTGAGGATTAAATGTATCAATTTATGTAAGCATTTAGACTAGTGCTCCATTGTAATATGACTCAAATATTAATGTTGAAAAATTAGACAATATTTTTAGTGCTGATCTTAAAGTGATTTAAGATCACTTTAAAAATTCCCTTTCTTGCTCACTTTCCTCCTTCCATGGTAAACTTAATGTTTTAAAGGTTCTCTTGTATAACTAAGCAGATTCAAACACTGGAAGCACAATACCTGACATACTTCAATCATTATATCCATTTTCCTTTCTTCCCTTCTCCCTCGTTTTCACCCCCTTTTCTTTTTCTATTTATGCTTCCATCCCATACCTTTTAATCTGACTCCCTTCTGCATCTTTTCTCCTGCCCATTCCTTGCCACTATCACCCTTTGCTCATGATGCCCTCAATACTCACATTCTTCACTATACATTGCTGGCTTCAACCCTTGATAGTTAGAGGCAAGAGCAGTTTTTTTTTTTTTAAATTGTACTTTTTTTTATTGAGGCAGGGTGTTTTTGTTGTTTTAATATACTGTATATGATTTAGTGGTATAGGGTTACACCTCTTCAGATGGGCAAAGGTCAAACAAAAAGCTTATATAGTTCTAAAGTCACTGAAGATGGTTCTCATTAGTTTCAAATGAATGATCTGGTCTTTACTCTCTTGGTAATTAATTTAGATATACACATTGTGTATTTAAGAACTAATGAGCAGTTATTTACTCTTCAACTTTAATACTCCTAATCTAGAAAAGCTTGGAACAAAGGAAAGGTTTCCAAGTCTGATTTCTAGTCTTATAGACCAGGGAAGTCATTTTCCCCCCAAACTATTTTGCTTCCACTACCTATCCTCCCCCTAAACTATAAGATAACAACTAGATCCTGTGCCTTGTAAAGGGTTTTACTAAGAAATATTCAGCTAGCTCTAGAAATCAAGAGTTCAAAATCACTTGCCTAAGGATATAGTTAGGAAAAAGCGATAAGATTATAAATTTAGCAGACTCACAGATAGGAACAAGGGAAACAGAAACTCAGGTGCAAGGAAAAACAAGGGAGGAAACAGCCCCAAATTAAAAAAATGGAATACTTGAAAATGCTTTTTAAAAAAAATATATATTTATTTTATGTACACAAGAACCGGGTTATAGGCCAGAGGGGTGTGTGTGTGTGTGTGTGTGTATGAGAGAGAGAGAAGATTTATAGGCCAGAGGGTGTGTGTGTGATTTATAGGCCAGAGGGTGTGTGTGTGTGTGTGTGTGTGTGTGTATGAGAGAGAGAGAGAGAGAAGATTCACCAGAGACAGAGTGGGGAGCAGAACAGGCAATACAGGAGAGGTCTACTACTGTGCCATGTGCCATGTGGGTTAGTTTCCTGGCTGGGGATTGAACTCATGTCTCATTAGCACTGAGACTTTAACCCCTGCACCACCAGGGGCTCTAATATGTGAAAATGTTAATCTGTTTATAACTAGGCTCAAACTGATTAAACTGTTAAAAGGTGATTTAAATTCTCAAAAATTTTGCTGCAGTTAAAAATATAGGCATTATAGCATTGAAAAAAAATGTCATTAACACAGTCTGGCATTTTAGCTATCCTCCTCCCTATGTAACTGTGAGTATAATACTGTCAATAAAAGAAAATTTATACTGGGAATTAAAAAAAATCCATCAGGCTGGTGGTCTCTGGATAACTGGCTTAATAAAGAGTGAAAATTACTAATACTTAGCAACTACTTAAAAACAGTATTGATTAAAAGACTAGGTCTTGACTTCCATAGAGTAATTACATGCTTAATGTCTACTAAAATCTGGCATTTAAAAATTTGTTAAGAAACATTTCAGCACTATGAATTTGTTTTTAAAATGAAAAAACAATGTATGTTTTTAAACACCATCAGCATCTCAATGAAGCTCTATCCCTTTATACTCAGCTGTCAGCCCACAATAAATTCTCATACAGTATTAAGGAACAAGTAGAACTAGGTTTCATTTTCAAAAGGTATGTGTGTGTGTGTATATATATGTATATATATATATATCCATCCGTTTCTTTAACAACTATTAATTCTGACATCTAAATTGTGCAATTCTTTTAGAACCATCAATTTGCCTGTTTTGTTAACAAAAATAATGTGAACAGTCTATATTAGTGAAACATATCATTAATTTGAATAGCCTACTCCTATTAAGCACTAAAAACAAAATCACTGAGCAAAGGCAATATAAACTATATAAAACATTAAGAATGTGGGGAGCTTATAAAAATCTGGTGGTGTTTCTGAATTATATCACCATTCAAAAGGCTACCCCCAAATTCTCAGAACTTCCTTTGCTTCCTCTCAGTTATTTTACTTTTAAGCAAACTACGCCAGTTTATGTTCTTGAGCAGAAGGGAAAAAAATTCATTCAATCATTTGAACTTTTAAATCAGTTGTTACAATACAATTTGACTTCTAATAGCAATGTTATTTGCTGATGGATACAAATGTCTATATTTCCCAATAGTTCACTAATACTATTTTTGATAGTGTTAGCCCCAAAGAGCTGTCAGACAGAAATGTAACGTGAACTACAAGTCAAATTTTCTTCTAGTAATCACATTAAAAAACTGAAGAAACAAGAAATTAATCATGCCTAGGTAGTAGATATATAGACATATATGTAAGAAAATACAGGTTTACATTCACTGGTACTCTGAGGAGAAAATTCATTTAAATCATAGAAGAGATAAAAATGCATTAAAATGGTCATGAGGCATCAAAAATTATTAATCCTTATCACTCTTGCATTAAACAAGTTTAAAGTAAACCAAGTATTTCGCCCCCCCATTTAAGTTTCTGAAGGAAAGAACTATGACATATTTATAAGAGCATAAATCCCACTTGTGCATACTGCTTGTCACAAAGTACAAAGCTGTACTTTTAAAGCTGTAACAGTTTAAAATTTTTAACGATGAACAAGTAGGTGAACTCCTACAGTCCTCATTTGCTTCTTTTTCTGTATTAAGCTCAAATAATTCAGAGAAAAACTACATACTCCATGTTTCCTTATATATGATCATACAACTTTATATATGCTAACTTTATAACCAGACTGTAAGTTATTTCACTATAAAGTAGTATGCTAACACTCCCAAATACTATAGTGGAAAGAAAGGAAGTTTCCATCATACCCCCCCATCCCCCATGTGCATACATGTTTAAAGTTGAAAGTATAGTGCTCTAATTGGATTTTCACTTTAAAAATTAACTCAGTCAATTTTACGTACTAGAATTATCTTCAAGATTTCCCATTCTAAAATTGCCTTCAAAGTGAACCTGTAAATCACAAAAAGTCACTTTTTGTACAGAGATTTCTGTGCCTTGGTCAATGCAAACACTCAAGGTACATTTGTTAATATAAAAATCTATTCTGCAAATCATTAGCTTGGCAAAACTATATTACAAAATTGGATATAATTGCATACAATACTCTTAGTTCTGGGACAAATGAGCCAAAGCAACTATATTCATATGTTTTATGTATACATACAGAAAAGGTTTTAATTATTTGAATATTCTGTAATCATCCATTTCTGGAAAGAAAGTTGCTTCATAAAGACTTGTATAATAGTCAATATATACCATCAGTCGATATCTCTGTAATTAAGCAGACAGTGTCATGTTTCAAATTAACATAAAAACTTTTGGGGAAACTATTTAGAGTTCTTTTTAGAATCAACTTAAGTAATAAAGAATACTACATTTTTAAAATCTATGAAAACACAAAACAAAAAAACTCTACCAGATGGATCATGCGCTTGCTTAACAAAATGAACTTCATTTGACATCATTATCCCTGAATATCTTTATCTTCCTGAAACTTATATTTACTAAGTTAAGTGATACATTAATTTCAAGTCATACCACAACAGACTATGCTTTCAATGTACTTAGTAAGTAAACTTTTATTACCTTACCTTAAGATTCTAAGATGATGGTGGCAGAGAGGACATTCAAAACCTCACAGAAAACCTGATTAATGATAGCAAAACCAAAACTCCATGTGTATTATAACCAAACTACTCTATAAGGCATTCCTAGGAATTACTAACGGGTAAGAACAAAATATCCTACTGTAACCACACTATTAGGCAACTAAAGGCAAAGCAATGTTGTATTTGTTGCACTAGATAAAATAATTTCCAATTAGTCAACATTTATTCATTGGAAATCAGGGCGGGTCAATTTGAGAACGGTAGCTAACTCTGGGAGGAGCTTTGCCAAATCCAGTAAGTGAAAGGATGCAAAGTGCCTAGAGTAAGCCATAAAAGGTTTGAAGTTAAATTCTATGAACTTTTCAAACTGATCTATCAAGGATCTCTTCAAGGAATCCATATTGACGAGAAACCTCTGTGAACAAAACCAAAACTGGCGGGAGAGGGTAAAAGAGTTAAGGAAATTTCAGAAAGCAGCAACTGCTATATTTCTGAACACACAAAATAAAGTTCTGTGATTATAGAAACTACTCTGAAGCACATCTATTTGAAGCTAAAGAAAACCAATCTTTCATAAAGTGAACAGAGAATATTTAGTTTATACCAACATATCATAAGAAAAAAATTATGAGTTGCCCCAAAGCAACAGAAATCATAAAAGAAAGAACTGCTTTAAAAAAATAAACTGGTAGTGAGAAAACTGTATTCACATGCAAAAGAAAGAAATATGCTAAGATAAATTTCATAATAAAGAACTAAAAACACAAAGTATAAAACTCTTAGAAGAAAACAGGAGAAAATCCTCGTGACTTTGGAATTGGCAATGATTTCTTGAATATGAAAAAAAAAAAGCACAGGCGACAACCAAAAAATTAACTGGATGTCATCAAAATGAAAACCTATTCTGCAATAGACTATGAAGAGTAAAAAGACAGACTGCAGAATGGGAGAAAATATTTGCAAATAATGGAACTAATAAGATAGTAATACACAGACTATATACTCTTATAATTTAATAAAAGTACTAATTAAAAAATTGACATAGAACTGAATCAACATTTCTCCAAAGATATGTAAGTATATAAATGGTCAATAAATACCTGAAAAGATGTTCAACAGGCTCTTCCTGATGGTGCATGGGTTAAAGATACAGGGCTATCAAACTATCACCAGCCACTATGACATGAATTTGATTCCCAGCCAGGGAACCTACTTAGATGGCATAGTAGACCTCTTCTGTCTCTCCTGTCTCGCTGCTGCTCCTCTCAGCAGTGTATTTCATTCAGTAAATCTGCCTGTTCTCCTCCCCACTGTCTGTGGTGAGTCATCTCACCCCCCATACCTCTGACCTACACCTCAGTTCTTGTATGCATAAATAGATAAATCTTTAAGAAAATGATGTTCAACAACATCTGGGAAATAGAAATCAAAATCACAATGAGATACTACTTCCTAACTATTAGGATTATCAGAAAACCAGAAAGAACAAGAGTTGGTACAAGGGATGAGAAGATGGAAACTTTGTAGACTCTTAGTGAGAATGTAAGCTGGTTCTGTCACTTTAGAAAACAATATGGCAGTTCTTCAAAAAATTAAACATAGAATTACAATGTTACCTAGTAACTACACTCCAAAGAGAAAGCAAAGACTTGAGCAGATATTATAAATGCATCTTCATAGCAGCTTTATTCAGAACAACCAAAAAGTAAAAAGGAAACCAACAGATGAATGGATTAACAAAATGTGGCATGTACATATGAAGGAATATTATTCAGCCTTTAAAAAGGAAGGTAATCTGACACATGCTACAACATGGATGACAGATGAACCTCCACAGGAGCTCCAGTGGCGCAATCGGTTAGCGCGCGGTACTTATACAGATGAACCTCCACAGAGGAGGAATGAGAATGGTGGTTGCCAGATGGTAGGGGAGGAGGAAATGTTACATGTGATTAATGAGCAGAGTTTCAGTTTGAGAAGATAAAAGTTAAGAGATGAATGGCACTAAAGGATGCACAATGTGAATATACTTAATGCCAAAGAATTCACTCTTAAAATTTGCTAAAATGATAAATTAAATGCTGTGCATCGTTATCATATTAAAAAACAAAGACATTAAAAGGACAACATACCTCAAAACTAATAGACATCAAGAAAATGATCCAAAAAAGGAAACATAATTTACCAAGATATGAAATCACAAACTGAAAGAGCACATCGCATACCTGAATATATTAACACCCAGCATAGCGATAAACAAGACATATTTAAATCACTGAATTTTAAAGGGAAAAAAATTATTTGGCTATTTAGGACAAAAAAAAAAAGAAAGAAAGAAAGAGGAAAATTAAATAACCACCCAGTTGCCAGCAATGTTTTATGCTGGGAAAAGATGTTATTACATATTAAGATACCCCTAAAAAATATGAGTCAAGAATTTTATATATAACAAAACTGACCTTGAGTATAAAAGGGATACACAAATGACCAAATATAAGATTCAGAGAATATTGTTTCCATAATCAAGAAAACTTCAAATAATAAAAATGACTACAGATTTTAACATAAGCACCAGTAGTAACAAAAAACTACTTGCAGAGCTAAAATGAAATGAGGATAAAAAGTTTACTAATGGTGTTTCAGATACTGTAGAGTTATAGTACAATTTTAAAAGTAGGCAAGACAGCAAAGACATTTCCTCGTAATTCTCAGTACAAAGATATATTTCTCAGTAATTATTTTGGCAGTATTGCTATTTTTAGACTTATTTGACATGCATAGCATGTCAACACACACACTATACTACACATTTCCTGACTATTCACTAAAGACACTAGAAATAAGACTAATGTACTAAGGAGCACCTCTAGTACCCAGGTAATAGTCTGCAAATACCTCTCCCTACTAAAAGAAAGTAGGATTTCTTAAATAAATGGTCCCGCTGCAACAATTTATAATAGCTAAGATATGGAAACCACCTAAATGTCCAAAAACAGATGACTAAGTTGTGGTATATATATACACAATGGAATACTATTCAGCAATCAAAAAGATAAACTTATGTCACTTGCAGCAACATGGATGGAGCTGAAAGGGATTATGCTCAGCGAAGTCAGTAGGAAAGAGAAAAATATCAAATGATTTCACTTATAGAAGGAACAAAGGGAAAACAAACAAGGGATTGGGGGGAAAAGACAAAAATAGCAGGCAAACTATAAATCCGAGACAGTCAGGGGGAAGGAAGGAGCACAAGACTATGCTGATGGTTCATGGGTGTCTAAGTGGTAGTAATTTTATGGGGATTACATCTGAGAGGAAGATGAATGACAATATAAAAAAGTATATTGAAAAAATGGTCCAGCTGCAAAGCAGGACATATAAAGGATAAGCCTGGAATATCTTGCTATGACAGATAAGGAGTAAGTCATCTAAGATTATTATAGTACAGAGTTACCAAATGGGCCAGCAATTCTACTCTTTGGTGTATACATCCAAGAGAAACCAAATATATAGCTACACAAAATCAAACGTGAGGGTTCACAGCAGCAAGTATAAATCAAAAAGTGCAAACAACCCAAATCAACTGTTGAATGGTTATGTAAAATGGTATCATGGTAGTCTGGCAAGAAAAATAAACAAGGTACTGATACATGTTACAGCACAGATGAATCCTGAAACGGTGAGCCAAATGTTAAGAGGTCAGTGGTAAAGGGCTGCATATTGTATGATTTCATTTATAATAAATGTCTAGACAGGCTACAGGGAAGAAAGGGAAAATATATCTAAAGGGTGTGAGGTTTCTTTTCAGGTAACGAAATTTCTAAAGTTTATACGCAACTCTGTGACTATACTAAAAAATCCCTGAATTTTACACTTTTATTGGGTGAAATGTATAGCATGTGAATTGTATGTCAACAAAGGAGGTAAATACACAGTGAGAATCAAGTTTATATCCCACCTTTCCTACGTAAATTGCACCACTGGGTGTCTAAATAACATGAATCATAGCATATCATTATAAAAATATTCCAATCTTTGATAGAATTAAGAGTATCATCAATAAATAAGGATCTGGGTGCTGAATACCGAAAGCAGCTAACACCACAGAGACACAATTAGCACTACATAATACTACCTGTAGTCTTAACAAAGGAAATCTAACATGAGTCTGATCAAATTTCTGGACCATCTGGCAATTTGCAGGGAATATTAAAAAAAAAAAAGAACACAATAAAAAGCACTGTGAACACACAAAATCAGCAAAATTCATAGTTCAAAACTGTAAACACATATAATGCCCTAGATCCTTCAATATATAAAACTAGAAAAAAAAAAAAGGATGAAGGGTCATCTGTATACTGAGAGATTTGAGTGATGGCTACATGGTTGTTTGTTGTGGTTTTGCATGTCTGTGTTTTATAATTAAGACATACCACTACATGTAAACAGTTATATTATACACTAAAGGATATAAAATAGATGGCATACAAGAGGATATGAACAGGACCCAAAGGATAAAATAATTAGAAGTGGAAATGTGGAGTTATCTGGGATAAATTTCATGAAGAGTTGAAATTTCAGCTGTCATAAAATCTGATGGGTCACAGCTATACAGAAAACAAACAAAAAAAGCACCATATAGAAAAATATGGTGACACAATATATATAAATGCAGAGGAAAATGTATTACTGAAGAGGAATCTTGGGCATAATTCAAGAGGATCTAATTGGATTCTGTCTAAGGATGTAACAAATTAAAACCCTAGAGTATTTTATTGTTTACATGTCTATTCAACTCCTGCTTAGAAATCGCTGGTTTGAATTACTGTGCTCTTTTTATTAAACATACTAAGGTAAAACAAGAATGAACATGTTACAGCACTGGATTACGCAAAAGGTGTGGGTTCAAATGCCAATCACATAATGAGCTATTTTGATTTTGGACATGTCATTTAGTAACTGCATCTACTGTACTGCTTCAGGAGGATAGTAATTTGCCGAAATGAGTAAAGTTCCTGTCACATAATGTGATCTTAATAAGTTTTCATCCATGCAATTTATGAAAGGAATTTAGAAGTCATCTACCTTAATAATTTCAAATTTACAATCCAGATGACATGCTGTTTACTTAGTCCCATTTTCTGAACAATGCAGATACAGAACACATCCATTACTACAGAAAATTCTATTGGACAGCACTGTAGTATTAAGATTATTCTTGGACTAAATTGCTTTATTCAATTAGAAGGCAGAAGCAGAAGTGAAATATAAACAACCACTCAGACTTCACAAGACACTTTACTTTAGAAGGTAGAATGAAACACACAAGGGTAAAAAAGCAAATTTAAACCATTGTTTTCAAATTTAGCAGGAAGTCTGTTAAAGTGAAGAATCCCAGATTTTACCACAAACATTCTGATCACACAGATCTACGACAATAAAGCATATTTTTAATGAGCACCCACTTCATTCTGATGTTGATGAATCACAAGTGGCACAAAAATCTTTAAATCATATTACTTCCAGGGAGAAATTTCAGGGTTATCAAGAGATTCTTAGTAACAGATAAGTGAGGGAGACTGTGCTAATTGTGTAAACAATGGAGTCTACATTTGGGGGGCTGGTTTTGCTTCTGTCACTCTATTGGCTTTGTGACTTCAGACATGAAGTCAGTCTTTGTATTTATCTTTCTTATCTGCATTAAGAAAAAGAATATCAACCTCAACTAAATGTTTAGGAACTACATCCCAAAACAACCTAAGGAGGATGAAAACACAAAGAACTGAAAAATTCTTCCCATAAAAATCAATAAATACAGAGTAACACTTATTTCTAGATAAGCATAAAGGTAGAAAAATAAAGCAAAATTAAAGACTAAACTTGGTAAAAATCTTTTATGTCAAAATACATAAAATTAAAAGCTAAACCAGAAAAATATTTACTAACATGAGAAATTCACAAGCTCAACAACATAGCAGTACTTCAGAGAAAGGCAACAATTAACATACTAAATTTAAACTTTAAATGTTAGAAATCCTAAACCAGTTTCCCTAAACCACTCAATTGGAAAAAAGTTACACATGTGATCATTTGTGCTTAGGTCCACGAGGAATTACAGATGGATAGGCCCTGATTTCTTACTGGAAGAGAGAAAATCAGAAAACATTCAGAATTAATCTAGTGATAACATAGCTTTAGTTTCCTTTCTGCAGTTAATTCTTTAGATTAAACTAGGATTTTTTTCAACCTCATCACTTTGGACCAGGCAACATTTTGTTAAGGGGGGTTTGTCCTGTGCATTCTGAGTGTTTAACAGCATTGCTGGCTTCTATCTAGTACATGCCAGTAGCAGTCCACCTACTCATGCCACCTGCCAGTGACAAAAGTATCTTTAGCTGTTGTCAAATGTCCTAGGACAGTAAACTGCCCTTGGTTGAGTCAATCTATACTATCTTTTGTGGTGCCACCTTAATAATTACTTCCTCAAAGATTGACAAAAATACTCAGAAAAGAATGTGCAAGATCTTTACAACTCGATCTTAAGAGAGCTGATTAAATTTGGAATCTAAGAAGCAAATGCATTATAAACTTAACAAACCAAATTGATGAACAGTTTCTAAGAGAAGCTGAGTCAATGTCTACCGAAAGAGTAACTGGGAGTATGCGCTCTTACAATAATACTGCTGGCTCCAAGATTTTTGTGTTTTTTTTTTTTTCCCTAAGATTTTTGAGTTTTACTAGATGATCTTGAACTCAATCCAGCAAGGCCATTCTTTAATTACTAATTCCAATTACATCATCTTCACTGTATCCAGTGAACAAATGTATATTTACCTAATTAGGTTACACAGAAATGTCATATACTACTGATAGTGATCCAAGCCTCCCCAGAGAAAGTGGCACTAGAACTCAAAGTAAGAGTGTTTCTGGGTCACCAACAACACATATTCACACTGATTTTATTCTTAAATAAATAGCACTTTACTTTTATCAGTTTTTTTAAAGCTTTTAAACTTATTGGTGTGGAAAAAATAAAGACGTCACATAAAGCTTTCATATGTAATAAATACATAATATTTATTATAAACTGATATAGTTTAACCAAATTTAAATATTGTTAGGATTTAATATACAGAATGAGGCTCAGTTTATTGAGGTGAAGACTCGTGCATTTTGTAAATTTTCTATGACAATCCATTATTACCCTGTAGGAAAAATTTCTCCAATGATTCAGGGGAGTATGAATTTAAAAGTCACATTTAATTTGTGACCACTCACCTCACCCTAAAATAGAAAAAAAAAAAAAAGGAAAAAAAGAGTGAGGTTCTGCAACTGATAAGAGTGAACCACATACATTTAAACTTTTGACCTAACAGCAAAGGTGAAAAAGACAATGTTAGATAAGAGAACAATGTTACTTTTCAATTTTGAAATAGATTTCAATTATGCTGCTAATAATGCCTCAATGTAAAATGTTTTATACATGGTAGATACTAAGTAGGGCAATAAAAATACACAGGCTTTTTAATTGGTGGCATTTACATAAAATAATGAAAGTTAAAATCCAAGTGACTGGGTTTCACCAATCAACCTAAAGTTGTAAATTTCAGCTGTAAACAAGACATTTATTTCAAAGCACACCAACCAGGCCAGAAAGACAAATTATGAAAGAGAGGGTGACAAAAGAGAAGTGAAGTCTTGTGGTGAAATCATTTATTTGAAGTAGAAAAACCTGATTCAGCAAATAGGACAACTGTAGTTACATAAGAATTTTCAAGACTGTTCTGACTTGATTTCTATTGGCATTTTTCTAGGGTCACTTATGAAAAGCTATTTATGTTAGTAGTCATAAGTTACCTTTTGGAGGTAAACTTATGACAACTAACTCCATTGCTTTTAGAAACAATTTAACAGAAACTGAAATTCTCTCAACCAAAAAGTGGATTACCAAGAGTTACCTTTCTCTTCCACAACACTATCATTAAGTTGTGCACAAGAAATAACCAGGGAAATTGGAAATAAATTTAAAAGAGGAAGAGTTAAGGAACAAAGATTACAAGAGACCAAATGTACACACATATATATATATATATTGTTCAAGATAAATTAATGTATGCCAAAATGATAAACCAAGTTAGACTTATGGTCAGAAGAAGTTAAAATGGGAACCAATCTAAACCAACAAGTTTTTCTTTCTATTTCAAAAAAATATAGCTTAAGGACCTTTGCAAAGATTGTTTTCTTAACAACAACAACAAAAAAGTGCTACTGACAATCCACAAATAGCATTAAGTCTTCCATGGTCCATTTTTCTACACACACTTTTCAGAACAGCATCCTAAAAATAGCTGTGATAAAAAGAGCAAAAAAATAAAGTGAGAATTATGGTAGGTTTAATATTTCTAAATGAGCGATTTCTTTAACAGGTTTCATTTTACTCTGAAAAGTACACACATTTTTCAAAGCTTAGTAAATTTTCAACCAAACACCATTATACAACTGTCAAATTTTACAGGTTATGTTCAAAACCTGTACCTTATATTCAAGGGTGACGTTTTACTGCAAAACAAATTACATATATATACACACATACACCTAACATAGTATATTTGAGTAAAGAGTTGACGTTTTTATCACTATAACTCAAGTAGACAAATACTACTAATGTGTGAACAGAAATATTAACGTTAAGGAATTGTTAGCAAATGAAATATTTCTGCCAAACATTTAACTCTTTCAAAGTCACTTCAAAAGAATGTTACAATTAGGTAAAATAAAGCCAATTCATAATATTTGGGGGGGAAAGATGAGTTCAATACAATTAAGATGCACGACAGAATAATTAAACTTGCTGAAATTACAATGTACATTACTAATTGCAATTATTCAAATGTTAGCATAAAATTTAAATGATGAATACGGATGTAAAATAACGCTGAGTAAAGAAATGTTTCTTATTTATCACTCAGTTCAAAAATACCTGGGAGCGTGTAATACAATGTCTACAAATTAAGTCATCACAAACTGAAAAATTAAAAATCAAACCCCAAACCCTCGTTATCTGAAACAAACGATGCTATTTATCTTCACTGTTAACTTAGAACACTACATCCAAAAGCAAAATCTATGACCGACCAACATTTTTCTGTGTATCGATTTACCTTAAAATTTGATGGTAGTAAAAACAAAATAGTACTTACATTTCTATTGAATTTGGTGAAAGAATGGTGCATATAAAACCTGTGCATATAAACAATCGCAGTGTTTATTGTAAGCTGAGAGCTGGAACATAACATTTAGGAAATATCCAAGAAAAACAAGACCTCATTTCCAAAACTACTCTGATGGAAAATTCCCGATCTACAGTTCTTCTCCAATGCCTCCCGTTCACTCAAAACCAAACCAAAAAACGTAAAATAAATAAATACTCTCAGGGTGTTGGGAGGGAGGGGGATGTTCGGGGGGAGCTAACGCTCGGCGCCATATAAAGAGCAGTAATAACTGCAGAGCATTTCACTCGATATTACAATTAAGCGAGCCCAGGAAGGGTTTATCAATGGCTCTGACCGACTCAACTTACAAGCATACAGTTGAAACGCGCGCGCGCACACCTATACAAAACCACGCCAAGAACATAAAGACCTACAGAGCGTTCCCGAGGTATATAGAGAACCGCCATCAAACCGGCGGGGAAAGGCTGCAGAGAGCACTTAGACTTTTCAGCATCGCTAACAGCTTCCTACCTTCTCAACCCTTTCTCCGACAAGAACTGAAAGCAGTTATCTCCTTTCTACAGTATTTTCTTCTCGCTTTGGCAGCAATCCCATCCCCCGCCACCACCACGCGCGGCCCCAAAGAGATTACACAACCCGGCTTCCCAGTCTGCATTCCCGGACTCCTCTCTTCCTTCGCTGGCCCCTTGCCGCGTCCCGAGCCCAAGCTTGTCTTCCCTTACATTTCGGTCGAAGCCCAGCGAAGGCTGAAGCGGCGGCGCCATGTTCCTGGGGCACCAGGCCCGGCGACCGGGCGAGTAGTGAGGGGGTTAGGGCGTGAGGTGTAGAGGGCCAAGAACAGGAAAGGATACACATTGAGACGCTGTCCCATGTCCTGGATGAGGTTGGCCGCCTGCTGGCGGTACGAGAGCTCTTTATCCGCTTCCACTCCGCAGCGGCGGCTCGGCGTGTTCTCCAGCTGTTCCCGAGTAAAGAACCAGCGAGAAGAAGCTCCACGGCCCGACGCCATGACACTTCCTCCTCCGCCCGCTCCCTTACCCACCCCCTCCCCTCCCAGCCCGCCGACTCCCCGCCAAGGCCGCGCGACTCCACCCCACTCCGCTCGCCGTACTCTATGTCCCGCCCTTTTTCACTCACGTCGCCGTTCGTGCGCGTGCGCGGGAGGGCGCCCTACCGGCTTGTCCTAGGCTTTGGCTCTCTTTTTTCGGCTCCTGGCCTCGTTCTCGCGCGCGGACCACAATCCTCTGCGCCGCCTGTCATTTGGAGGCGCCGAAGGTGGGGGTCGCCTCGTAGGGAAAAGGTCGGCGCGGTGCATGCCGGGTAGGGTTAGCCGCGCGAAGGGGCGGAATGACAAGGAGGGAAGAGGCTGGAGACTACGTCGCGGGGTTTGGGCGTGGACTGTGGAACTCGGGCAGCTTCTTTGGACCCATGTCTGGCGACTCTAAAACGGGAACACCTTCGTCTGCTGAGGCCGCGTGTCATAACCTCTATTTTCCTCTCGTCTTTCTCTGCGCACTTTCGTGGGCTTTCTACTCCTGTGTCTGTGTCCTGTGTCCACAGCCTCTGCCTAGCAGGCGCCTCTGAGTGGGGCGGGCCGTGGTGGGGGGGCGATGGCTACCGAGCAAAGTGCGTAGGAGCAAATGCTTCGCGGTTATGCCCCACTTCAGGCCAACTGCTCAGGCCCTGTATTTTCTTTTTGCTCAGGTAATCCAGTCAGTAATAGAGAAGCTGAATCTTTGAAGTAGTTTTCGTGTGTGTATTGATGGTGTATTTTAAAAACTGCACCGATTTAAAGGGAACAGGATTAAATTACAAGTAGCACAGAGGAACTGAGAAAAAGATTTTCTTTAGTATTTAACACATTAACGCCGCATTGGCCGATTGAGTAATCCCTTCATCTTGCCCTGTAAGAAAATACCTCAGAGTCGTGTCAGTCTGAGTCAATGCGTTATTGTGTGTGAAGAGTTTCTAAGTTTTAAGTGTTCTATGTGTTAGAGATAACAGGCAATCTTACTGCTAAAGGGCAGGAGTTACTGGTTGAAGCACTAAGCTTTTGTCACCGTTTGGGGATTCCTATGCGCATACTGTTTCTTGGCTCTGCTGCCCCCTCCCTTCAACCCCCTATTACATTACAGTATTCAATTGTTGATTTGGTTGTGGTAGGCAGTTATCACGTACAGCCATCTGTTTCCTACCTACCTTGCTTTCCTCACTTCATGCTGCTTAGATGTTCCAGGATAGTTTGATTTAGGTCAGAGTTTTTCAAGTGTCTACCTCCAACATGGATTCATGATAAAAAAATTGTAAAATTAGGAATAGAGAAAAATCTCCTCAGTTTGATAAAAACATAAAAATCCTAGCATCATACTTGTGAGAAACTAGAAGCTTTCCTGGTAAAACAAGAGTGCCCTGCTCTTAACTTTCCAACTCTGAACGGCGTCGCCCTGCCTAATACAATAAACAAAATAGAAGGTAAAGAGACTGGGAAGGAAGAAAGAAAACTGACTCTTCACAGATGACTTAATTGTTTATATAGAAAACCTCAAAAGAAGTAAGGAAATCAAAGAAGATATAAATGGAAGTATATCGGAGTTCATGGCTTTAGAAGGCATGGTATTGTTAAAAGGCAATTCATCCCAACTTGCTATTTTGATTCAGTGCAATCCCAATTAAAATTTAACAAATTATTTTGTAGATATCAACACAGATTCTAAAATTTATATGGAAAGCCATTAGACCCAAAATAGCCAATATATTATCAGAGAAATTAGACTGATACTATCTAACTTCTAAAGTAGAGCAAAAGAGCAAATACATAGATTTGTTCAACCAAATAGCCTGCAAATAGGCCCACAAAAATATAGTCTTAACTGATCTTTGACAAAGGAGTAAAAGCAAATCAATTGAGAAAGGATAGTCTTTTCAACAAATGGTGCTGGAACAACTGCATGTTTATGTGCCTCCAATACCCCTCAAAGAAGGAATCTTAAGCACATGCTTACCTAACCCAAGGTGCTCGCAGAGTCTCAGGCCTTGGTGGCACCTTGGCCAAATCCAGGAACCACATGATGCACAACCAATCCCAGTAATGGCATCAAGAAACCCCAATCCCAAAGATATAAGTCCCTTAAGGGAGTGGACCTTAACTTTCTAAGGAACATAAGCTTTTCCAAGAAGCACAACAAGAAGGGTCTGAAAAGTTGCAGGCCAACAATGCCAAGGATGTGAGTACACACGCTGAGGTATTAAGGTCTTTGTAAAGTTCAAGGTCAAGGCTAACATTCTAAAGGGCAGCAGCCACAAGCTCTGTGGACTTCATTACGTCACTTATCCAAAGCTTGGGAAATGTGTATGTGACCTTATTGTCCAGGGTCTCAGGCTCTCCTGGCCAAAGACAAAGGTACAAACCTCATCTTGGATGTGGCTGCAGTATAGGTTCCCAGTTTTGTGCTGGCTGTCAGATGTGCTTGTTGGTGTTTATAGGGTTGAGGGTTCAGTTTCTTCCTTGCCTTGCAGACTGGAGTGGGAAGTTTTGAACAGATAAGGGGAACTCGAGTTATTCTAGGAACTTGGACAGATAGGAGAAACAAATGATTATTATTGAAATAGAGCTATAATCATTAAAGGCTGATGTAAATTCTAAAAATGTAGGGACTAATCACAAACCTGACACTTTAGTAGACAGCAGCTAGCCCAAACCAGTGCCCTAAATCTTAGAAAGTCCACAAGTTTAGAGTATAAAATGTGCTTCAAGCTGCCCTGCTGCACAGACATTCTTGTCTCATATCTCTAGTATTCAATAAATCTGCCTTTTCAACTTTCCATACTGTCTCTGGTGAATTCTTTCACATGTTCATGCACACACACACACACACACACACAGCTCTGGTGTCCAAGGTCATTTGATCCCTGTCTCACAGCAATCTAAGACCCCAGAGGTGCTTGGGCCCCTACAAAGAATCCAGCATAGAGAACCCTATCTGTCCATGTGACGACAGAAGGACCTCTGTGACCCTGGAGTGCTATCTGCAAGGTACTGGTGTCTTTCCGTGCTATTTATGTAACAGGGTGGTTCCCAGGGAAAGGGGAGGTTTCAGATTCCCTGTTCCACCCAAGGAAGGGCAGAGCTGAGCAGGAGGAAGAGTTGGAGGGAAACTGGGACAAGGGAGGAAATGAAGAAGGAAACCTGGAGGAGGCACTTAGAGCTAAGAAATAGGTGAAGAAATTGTACTTGCTTCTTGCTTTGGACTTGTACCAAGAACTTGGATATGGAAGGAGACAGTTGAAACAGATGTGAGTGAGAAACCTGTGGCGAGGTTAATGATGACATCTTTAATCTTGATTTTGATTTTGCTCTTTTCCTTCCAGACCTGTCTGGCCATTTCTGCCCCTTTCTTGTGGATCCCCATCAGAAGAGGCCTTAGACTTATGGTAAGCTTTTGGGCCTCAGTGGCTCTGCCCTGCTTTAAGCCAACCCATTTAACTGGACATTTACCCATGAGGGAATGAGTAACTTTGGGTATTTTGTGTGAAATATATCTTATCCTTTCCCTTCTCTCTCCCTTTTTCATAGAAGAACTGGGGTGTAGGCTAGAGATGCAGAGGTGGGGGAGGGAGTAAGAGGAACACCAGAAACAGTGGGGAGTAGAACAGGTGGATTTACTAAAATACACTGCTAAGGGAAGCAGTGGGCAAGACAGGAGAGGTCTGCTGTGCATTGTGGGTTAGCTTCCTGCCTAAGCAGATTGAATTCAAGACCTTAGAAGTAATAGTGTTGAAACTTAATCCCTAGGTCACCAGAGAAGCCCTCTTCTCTTTATTGCACACTATTTGTATTAGAGTTCCTTTCTATTAAAAGCTCTTAGGCATTGGACTATGCTTTGTCTTGCTGCAGAGGATTATTTAGTACAGGCTGGTTTAGGGGTCCTGGGGTTTTCCTCATCCTGGCTGGTAACATTTGTCAAACCTGAATCTATCAAAAAATAAATAAAGAATCTAGACAAAAGCCTTAAATGTTTTGCAAAAATTAACTCAAAATGGATCATAGCCCTAAATGTTAAAATGCAAAACTATAAAACTTTCAGAAGATAGATTAGAAGAAAATATAGATGACCTTGTATTAGACAATAAGTTTTGAAATACAATATCAAAAACATGATTCATGGAAGGAAATTTCAATTGGATCTTATTAAAATTTAAGATCTCTGTTCTGTGAGAGACACTGTTAAGAAAATGAAATTACAAGAGAAAAATCATTGCAAAATACCTGATCAAAGACATAGCAAAAATATGATGCTTCCCCTATATTTTATTACAACACTTTTTATAATAGGTAAGCTATGGAAACAACCTAAATGCCCAAAAACAGATGACTGGATCAAGAAGATGTGGTATATTATGTGGTATATTATGGAATATTGTGTGGCAATAAAAAAGATAAACACATGCCATTCACAGAACATGGATGGAGCAGAAAGGGATTATGCTCAATAAAATAAACCAGAAAAAAAGAAAAAATATTGGATGGTTTCACTTACAGGAGGAATGTAGAGAAAAAAATACGGGATCAAGGAAAATATTAATTATAATAAATTAAAAATCAAAATCAATGGACAACTATAAAATAGATACATGCAGGGGAAAAGGAGGGAGAAGAAACAAAACAGGGCTGGAAAGAGAACAAGGGACCATGGTGATGGGACACGGGTGAATTGGTGGGAATTTCACAGAGACTACACCTGAGAGGAGGAAAGTATACATTGTACAAAAATGAAGAATAATATAAAATATATATAGAATAAAAAATATGCTGCTAATTTGATACCTGTCTTCCTTATTAGATCATAAATAAAATTGAGGACAGGAAACTTTTTATTTTTACTTACATTATCCCAGCACCTAGGATTTTTCTTGGCAGATAATAGTCCCTCAACAAATATTATTGAATGACTATGAATAGGTGAATGAAATCATAGTTTGTGTTGTCAAAGAAGACACAGTCTAGTGGAAATATATTGATTGCAATTCAAAATTAGAGATGTTCCCTAATAGAGACATCAATACGACATTTAAAAGGGGAAGGTACTTATCTATGACATTCCAATGTTTAGAAATTTGTTTATATCCTGAGAAATTTTGAGAGAGAGTTAATGTGATCAGATAGTTACTTTGGAAAACTTTTTTTGGCAACAGAGTGAAAGGTAGATTGTACCAGACTAAGTTTAGAGATAGAGGTATAAATAAGAGATTATTCATAATCCTGGTAAGAGGTGAAACTTAAATTCAGTTGGAAGCCATAGGGAAGAAAGACTAGATAAATAAATGTAGAATCTATAGGATTTATGACAGATTTGATGTAAAGGTGAAGGAGAGCATTTAGGTGATTGGGTGAAACCATTAATCAGAATTGGGACTATAGGAAATGGAACTAAATTTTGGGATGAGGGACTGAGTTACTTTGCGGTCATATATTCTATAAATTTCCACAGTACTGTAGCTTTGCTTTTTTAGATTCCTAAAACTGGTAGGTCTTGAAACATTGTCTTCCTTTGACTTCTGAAGACTGTTATTTCTCAGTGCCCAATGCTAGTTCCTCCTTCTGATTTCCAAGTATAGGGAAATACTAGGAATTAGTTTCAGGTTTTTTGGTTCTCTGCTCCATTTTTTCCCCAGGTGCTTTCTTCCAATTTCATTTCATGTCTTTTTTTTTTAAAAGATTTTATTAGGGAGGTGAGTGGATTCACCAGAGACAGAGTGGGTAGCAGATCCAGGGATTGAACTCATGAAATAGTGGCTGGCAATCGCTTGATAGCACTGAGACTTTAACCCCTGTGCCATCAAGGAGGCCCCCAATTTCATTTCTTTAAATAAATTCTCTACACTGATGGACTTTCCCTAATCTCATTCCTAATGAAATGTTTAGGAGGCATTTGAAATGTAGCAAATCCAACTGTTGATTCTTTTCCATGCCAAGCCTTTTTTCTCATAATCTTCCTTATCATAGTAAAGGGTAATAAATCTACCCAGTTGCTCAAATAAGAAAAAACAACAACAATCTAGCAGTCAAGGAATCTCTAAATTATGAATGAATTTAATTCCATTAACTACATTTCAAGGATTATGTACATAAAGAAGTCTTAGAAATCCCCTCTCTATACATATGTTAAAAGTGCTCAGATATACCCATATTAAAGAGCAAGTCATTTATCTTTTCTCCTAGTGCCTACAGAATTCCATTTTCTTACAGTTAAATCTTTGATTCAGGCAATTTTGTAGTTATCCTCATGTATGATGTGGGAAATAAATCTGATTTTACAGCAACATTTTTAAATTGCAAAATATTGGGAAATTATAATGTCAAAGGTATAAAAAGATTGAACAAATAATGTTCCATGCACATGTATACATATAAATACCTAGGAGTCAACGCTGATTTCCTTTTTCTCCTTCCTCCCTGTTCCTCAAATTCAGTCTACTTACAACCGTATTTAACCATCCCCATTTTATTTACTCTTACCAAAATCACCATCATCTCTTGCCTAGACTCCCTCCTGCTAGTCTTAATTCCCTTAAATAATTCTCTACACAGCCACCAATGGTGTACTAATTATCTATCTATCTATCTATCTATCTATCTATCTATCTATCTATCTATCTATCTATCTACCCATCCACCCACCCACCCATCCATCCATCTGTCTATATCAGCGCATATCACAGACCTATTTTTAAAAACTCAATGACTTCTTATGAAACTTAATATGAAAATTTCATCCTTGACTATGGCCTACTTAACACCACCAATTTTCCAGTTTTATCTCCTACCTCTCTCCCTTGCTCACAAATTCTGCCGTAGCTCTTTCCTGACCTTTGCACTTTGCCAGCAAGTCTAATTTAAAGTCCTCTTTGGGGCCTCCCTAGTGGCGCAAGAGGTTGAGCTCAGTATTGTGGGGCTTCTGCAGCATGTGCACGTTCCCTCCAGGCTCAGAGGGACCCACATGGCACTACAGATCTCTCCTGCCTCACCCCCTGCTCCCCTCAGCAGTGTATTTCAGTCATTTTGTCTGTTCTGCTCCCCACTGTCTCTGGTGAATCCTCTCACCTTCCACCCCAGTGTCTCTGGCGTGTACCCCAGCTCTTTTATTCATAAATAAAATATTTTTTTTAAAAATGTGTTCTTTATAGAGGTTTTCCCTAGCTCCACAATTCAGTTTTATCCCTTCTCCTTCTCCTAGTTTTAGTTTCTTGATAGTGTTTATCAGCATAAGAAAAATGTCCTTCCTCCTGTCCTCCATTCTTTCCTTCTCTTCCTCTCCACTCCTTTTTCTTCCCTCCTTCCCTCCCTCATTTATTTATGTTTCTTAGTCTCCAGAATGTAAGCTTTTTCACAGAAGGTATTTTCTTCTTTTTATTTACTTTTATATCCCCAGTGTCTGAAACAGTCCTATAGCCCTGACATAGCAGATATTCTGTCAATAGGAATATCCCTGTTACCTATGTATGTAACTATGAACCGTATGTATGTATGTAACTATTTAATCAGTCTATAATATTGAATAAAGTGATCAGGTTTTCATAATGAAAGTCATTAAGCACTATGTTAAACATGCCCAAATATAGACTGTTTGAAAAGAACAGACATTTCCCCCAAAGAATGGAGAAGGAAAGTATAATAACATATGTTGCATGTTGCTGTTTTGTTCAGATTTATTTTTCTTTTCAGGAACACTGGAGTATTGAGCAAAGTAGTGGGTAGGTAAAATCCTAGAAAGCAACAGGAGGAGCAAGAAAGAGAACGTGTAGTGAACTAAATAAAATAAAAATAATGGGATGGGTGTAAGTTTAGCAAAAATTAGGTCAGTACAGATTATAGCACAGATTCCAAGAACTACTCAACTATTAATTTTCTGGGTAAATAGAAGGGGAAAGTATGAATAAATCCAAAGGTGAGAGGGTAATTTTGAAACTCAGCTAAAGGTACACCTGTGGTGTTCATCAACACTCCTAGGACCAAGATTATTTTAGCAGCTCATGTAGGACCATTAGTGAAGTGGATAGAATAATAATAGCATATCCTGGTATTGTCCTGCTCAATTTTCACAACTAGCATTACACATTTTGCTCAGTATTTTAAATTGTAAAGCTTCTGTAAAGGTAAATTACAGAATGGAACTCTTTGCTGGAATGAGTAAGTCTCATTAAGTCTAAAACTGTTTCCATAGTTTTCCCCTTCCTATCCTCTAACTCAAAACAACTCTTATCTGTCCTTTAGCCCACGTTCCAGCTTCTGTGATGATCTGCCCAATACTTTGAGTCCAAAAGAAATTTTCCTTACTGAAGCTATGACATGAGTTATATTACTTAGTAAATTATCCCATTTATTCTTGCCTCCTTACTGGACTATAAATTCCTAGAGGTTATTTCTGTGTAAAGCATTCCCAGCCCAGTTCTAGGCTAGTGAAAGGTATTAAGAATGAATAAAGACAAGTTATTTAGGTCATATTCACATACACTTGCTCAAAGTGGAGGACCTCCCTGAGCCCTCAAGAGTGAATCTGGTTTTGGTGTTCATCCACATAAACCATGAATAACATTTTGCTTTTTATTTCTGCCATTAATTTAAATAATACTGAGGAAGTAATTTTTGATTTGCACATGAAATAATATACAGCTCTTCTTAAAAGAAATGTCAATCATTTTTGTTATGAACAATTAAGGGTTTGGTGGTATTCTGTTCCTTGAACAAAAGCATTCAAAATAGGATTTTAGTAGCTGATGTGTGAATCATATTTAAAAACAACAGTGAAATTTCTTCTTGAACATTTGCCTTTATGGTAAATTTGGTCATTCAAATTGTTTTCTCTTAAGACCCAAAAATGCTAAGGCATTGCCAGCTTTGAGTTTATCCTGAAAAAGAAAAAAAAAAGTTTTATTTTAAAAAATTATTTGATTTTTTTTCAAGTACTTTTTCCAGTGTCTTTATCAGATTTTTGAAAGATTAACTTCCTGATGTGAGAAAAAAGTACTAGGTTAAACAATAAATCTCTTAGCCAAAATCCTCTTGACCTTTTACTGGCTCCACTCTTTGAATTCTAAGCTTGAAATTTGTTTGTAGGAGAAAGGTGGAGACTTTTAAGCAGGAAAGAAGCTCCCTAAAGAAAATTTTTTTTTTTTTCCTCAAACCTCTATAGGATCTTTATCAAAGGACTTTTTGGGTTTTAAGGACTATTTGGAGATAAATACAGAGATAAGGTATAATTTAGGTCTGTGTGACAAGAGAGCTGGAAGTAGTGCCCAAAAGTCACCTGCCATCCCCTAGCTTCTAGGGTAGGTATTATCCTTTCACATGGCCCCAACAACATATAAGCAGCATGTAAGCTCTTGGGGGATGGGATCAAGTCAGAATATTGTACAAATATGTACATTTATAAATTTCACATAGGGAAAATATTGCCAATTTTTCCTTCACTTTCTCCCCAGCAGTGGTACAGATTAAATCAGCTCCACAAAAAGAATTCCTGTGATCTGAGGAGCCATTTGTGATACCTAATTTATATAACATCCAGTTTGCTTAAAGGCAGCCATATAGTGGAGGGTGACAGGAAACATGTATGGGGTTGTATATCAACCATACCAGTAATGTATATATCATGATCACGTTCTTACACAGACTTAAAGTGTGGGTGATTTGAGGCAGGTACCTTTTACTCAGTGGACATTGGGGCACTGAGAAACCATTGCTTTACTTTTAAAAATAAAACAATTTGGTAGGTATTCTTTGAAAAAGATGCTTTGTTGTATAAATGAAGACTTGATCCTCGAGTCTGGAGGTCTGAGACTGAGTCTTGTGTGCTGGGTCTTTGTGCTGAAATCCAGCAATTATATAGTCGTTTTCCTTCTTTGAATCTATGTGGTAGAACACATCTGCCTATTTACCTCCTAGTGTTGTGCTCATCAGTGAATTCATTCATTTCATGAAAAAATTTTTCAGTGAAGTTTGCCTTTACATGGTTCAAAATGGATGATTTTTTTTGCTACCTAACCACTACTTTTTCTTCTCAGTTATCGGATTCTGTTTGTTCTTTCTGAGATATTTTATACATATGTAAGCAAGGTGTATTGATTTTTCTTTTTTCCCCACAAATTGATAGTATACCGTGTATATTGTTTCACCTCTTTGCTGTTCAAACTTAATATTCTTAGATATTGATTTTTATTAATTTTGTGGCTATATATATTCTGTCGCATGGATATACCATTATTTATTTAATTATTTCCCTATAGGTTTTTTCAGTCTTTTATTACAAAATATTATAATGAGTAATTTTGTAAAAATGTCTTTTGAACTTGTGATAGTATGAAATTTTTTTGTAAGTTTTTTTTAAACTTGAAAGTGGTAAGCACAAAAATAAAAGGCACTAAATAATCATTAGTCTATTAAAGGCTTAATCAGTATACCTGGGTTAGTCTGGCTTCAGTTTTATTTTTGTTAACTCTCTATAGAAACTTTTTCATTTTCAACCTTTTTTTGTAAAGAGAAAAAAATTAAAAATCTTAGTATTGTTTACTACTTTAAAAAGTACTTAATAACTCAAGACTTAGTGCCTCGAGGTAGGTAAATGCCAAAAAACATGCTTCTTGTGTAAGCCAGCCTGAGATTTTTTTTCCAGTTAATAACTTATAACCTGTACATATCAGAATGGATTCTTCTTGCTGTTTTTTAATGTGCTTCATGCCTACTGAATGGATTTGATGAGCTGTAGCTGTAACAATTAAAACAGATTAGAGTCTGAAGGAATTTTGGGATTCTAGTTTAGAAGAAAACCAAAAATTATGCCAAAGGATTGTGATTCATACTTTTGTAAGATTTGTTAAGAGTTTATATATTTCTATAATTTTATTTTTGTCATTCCCTGAACTCTAGTAGCGATTGCTGGTAAATTCCTTAGGAAGAACTTTTTTTGTTGGGGTTGGAAGAGACAGGAAGTGGGCGGCAGGGGAGAGAAAGTTTGAGGACATTACAGCTCACTTTAAATTCATCTTGGTTCAGGAACCTAATGGGGTAGGTTAGGCAATGGAGCATTAGAACATAATTTAGTATAGTTTGCCCATCCTAAAAGAAAAAATAATCCAGTTACTTGAGGTCTATTGAGTTCATTGAGTTAAGACTTCAGTTTCAGTATCCAAATAAATAGAATTGTTACAACTTTGAGATTGTATATTTGTAAAATAAATATTAAAACAAAATTAAAATTTTTTTCTTGTGATTCATCTAACATGCAAACAAATATATTATTATGATATGCTTCTTTTTTTTTTTTTCCCCGCCCCCCATGATATGCTTCTTTACAGTTTTCTTTCTTGGCTTTTTGAATTTAGTTGTACTAGGTTGACTTTCAGCTTTTTTTTTTTGCTTTCCTTTAACTTTTAATAGTTCAGTTGTTTCTGAAGATTTGAGTAACTAGAAATATTAATTGTAATGGCTCCTTTGCTCTTTATATCATATATCATACATAGTACTTCTAAATCAAGCATAATTAAAGCTGGAAAACTCATGGAAAATATTATGAATTAAAAGGCATATACCTTTGTATCTGCATCAAATTCTTCCATGGACTCTATCAATTTCCCAGGTTCCAGCTCACCTAGTGGAAAAGGGTAGTCAGTTCCTAGCATGACTTTATCCTAAAAGAGAAAAAAATATTTTTTCTGTAACTTTGTAGAATTTCCTGTAAACTTAATTATATTTACTTGTTATAAACACCCTTGTGGTAAAATATGGCATTTCTTTCTGATTAATAGAAATACCTAAAACTCAAAAAATTTAGTGGATTCAAAATTTAGTCTGATTTTTTTCTCCAGCAGATGTCGCTATGAATTCTCTTAAAGTTGCTTATCAACCTTCATCTTTCCCTTAGAAGACATAAACTAAAATACAGGCTACTCAAATACTTAATAAAACATATATTTTAAATAAAATTAAGAATTCTATACTTCTTATACATTTAAATTGATCCCACAATTTTGGAAAGCATACTAAAGTTGAAAAGTAAAAAAACAAAAACAAAAAACAACCCCAAAACAATTTTTATCTCTATAAATTGGATCATTGCTTTTTTAGTGAATTTGTTTCATGTTTCCACTTGACACTTTATACAACAAAGCAAATAGGTATATCTGTTTATAAATAAGCAATATGCTAGAATTTAGATTATCTTGGCCAACAAAACAGAGATGGTCCCTGGCCTCAGGGAACTCAAACCTAGTAATAGAGATATTAAATCAATAATGACTGTTTACAAAAATAAAATAAGAAAAGTACATATTTAACCAGAAATTTTACTTTTGGAAATGTATTCTACTCATACACATGTAATGTAAATATATACAGGAAACTTTATTGCAATATTAATTGGGTTTTTTCTTTTTCTTTATTTTTCAAAAGTGTATGTATTTTATTGAGGTAACATTAATTTACAACACTGTATATGATTTAGAGGTATAAGGCCATACCTCTTCAGATGTATGTTATCAGACCACACTCACCAACAAAGCACCAATAATCCTCTACCGTAGTCCATTGGAGCTTCCCTACTTTGCTCTTTAACCCCCATGCTTGCTTTCTTGGTCTCAATTCTGCAGTTAGGTTCCTAGGATTGATTTTGGTTTATTTTTATCTGTTCCTTTGTTTCTTTATATGCAGCTTATGCGCAAAATCATCTGGTATTTGTCTTTCTCCTTCTGATTCATTTCACTTAGCATAATCCTTTCCAGTTCTAATCCATGCTGTTGCAAATGACAAGATTTCATCCTCTTTTTTATACATGACAAGTATTCCATTGTGTGGAATACACACATACCACATCTTCATACACATGTGTTGTTGGGCTCTTAGGTTGTTTCCATAACTTGGCTATTATAAACAGTACTTCAGTCAACATAGATGTCCTATCTATCTCTTCAAAGTAGTGTTTCAAATTAACAGTGAAATTGCTGAACCATTATTTGTAACAACTAAAGAGCAGCAAACTGAATTATAGAAATATTCCAAAGTAAAAAGGAATGAGGAGTGCCTCCATATGCTGAAATGGAATAATTACCAAATTATATTGTGAAAGAACTGTTTTTGAAGATATATTGTAAAAAGGGCGGGCAAAGTCCAGTCTGCTATGCTCTTATTTCTATTTTAAAGAGGTACCCATAGACACACAAATATATGTTTGTTTGTATACAGTCTATTTTATGGTACCCAAGAAACAAGTATTACTTACTTTGGGAAAGAAAACTAGAATTCAGGAGTGCAGAACATCCCCCATCTATATTTTTTTTGATATATTATTCATATACTATAAAATTCACCCTTTAAAAGGGTATGATTTGAACATGGATGGAGATAGAAGGGATTATGCTCAGTGACATAAGTCAGAAGGCAAGAGAAAAATATCAGATGTTTTCACTTTTAGGAGGAATAAGAAAAGGGCTCAAGGAAAAGAACAGTAACAATGATTAAAAAAAAAAACCAACAAGAATAAAAAGACAAAGACAAATCAAAGGTACCTTGTGGGGCAGAGGGACTGGGATGAAGGCAGAAAGAGCACAAGGGACTGTGCACTGGTGAAATGGTGGTGGGAATTCCATGGGTACTACAATTGATGTCAAATATATATAAATAAATTAATTTAATAAAAAATAAAAGGGTATGATTTGATGAGTTTTTACTTGCCGAATTGTGTAGTCTTTATTTTGTTCCTCAAAACAAACCCCATTGCCATCAGAAGTCACTCCAAATTCCTCCTATGATCCCTGGAAAAATGTCAATAGTATTGCTTGTCCTGGAAATTTCAAATAAATGGAATCACAAAATGTGTTACCTTATTTTGTTTAGTTTAATGTTTCCAGCATTGATCTATGTTGTAACCTGAGTCAGTACTTCCTTTTTGGTTGGATAGATTCCATTGTATATACCACATTTTGTTTCTCTTATCAGATGACAGGCTTTTGTCCTGTTTCTGCTTTTTGACTATTATGATAATGCTGCTCTGAATAGTAGGGCACAAGTTTAAAGTGAATATATTTTTTTATTTCTCTTGGGTATTTATCTAGGAATTGCTGGGTCATCTATTTAGGGAATCAATGCATTTTTATATGTTAAAACAACTTTTATTCCTGGGATAAATTCCAGTAGATCATTTTGTATTAGTTGCTGAATTCATTTTAATAGTGTTGGGGAAATTTACATTTATATTCATAAGGGATGTTGATATGTAATTTTTTTCTTGTGATATGTTTGCCTGGTTTGGTATCAGGGTAATAAACACTAGTCTAATAGAACAGGTTAGGAAGTGTTGTTTTTCTGTATTTTTTCAGAGTTTGTGAAGAATTGATTGCAATTATTTAAAAAAAAAAAAAAGTAAAATTCACCAGTGTAATAATCTGGGCCTGGGTTTTTCTTTGTGGAAAGTTTTAAAATTATTAATTCAGTTTCCTGTGACAGGTCTATTCAGATTTTCTGTTTCTTCTTGAGTCAATTTCTATAGTCATTTATTTTTCTGAATCACATATAGGTTGGAGACATCATGATGCCTTGCCCCGAAATAAATGATAATTTATTTCCTGAGATAAAAGACATTTTCTTATATAATCACAGTTCAATTTTTAAAATCAGGAAATCTTACATTGATATAGTGTTATTATATTATCTCCAGTCCATGCTAAAATTTCATCAGTTGTTCCAATAATGAGCTTCATAGCTAGTTATCACCTCCAGTCTAGGATCCCAGTGATGAGCACATATTAGATTTAATTGTCATATCTCTGAAGTTTCTCTTAATTTGGAACAGTTACTCTTTTGTTCTTTTTGGTCACCCTTCACCTGGATATTTTTGAAGAATGCTGTTCAGATCTTTTATAGAATGTCCCTCAGTTTGTGTTTATCTAAAATTTCCTCAGGGTTTTGGTAGGAATATTACAACAGTGATGGTATATCTTTTTCAGTGTACCACATGAGGGGTATATGATATAAGCTTGTCTTAGTATTGGTGATGTTTGATCATTAAATTTATGCCTGCTTAGCTTCTGTATTATAAAGTTATTAAAGTTCTATTCCTTTCCTCTCCTGTTTAGTACCCTCAGTTCCACACTCAAGTTTCCAGATGCCCAATGTCTTCACTCTGTCTTTAATTGATCTTTTCTATATTGCTCCATGTCCCTCAATATTGGTAAATTCACTTATTAGTTCTAGTAGTTATTTTGTAATTAAAATTTTCTACAGTCAGTCATGTTATCTGTCAATAGAGACAATTATTTTATCAATCTGTGTGCCCTTCTTTTCTTTTTCTTTCATATCTTCTTATACTGGCTAGATCTATAGTGCAATGTTAGTTAGAAGTTAATTAAAGGACACCTTTGCCTGTGTTTAATATTTTATCATTATGTGTATGGCAATAGCTGTAATTCTTTTTTTAAAAAATTTATATATCTTTTACATCATTGTTTATTTTTTAACAATGTTTGCTTTCTTTTCTTAGGTGTAGTCCCCATAGTTTCCACCACCAATTCACCCATGCATCGTCACCACAGTCCCATATGATCAACCTTCCCTCTTTCCAATCCCTCTCCTCTGCAGGATGTCTCTGGTTTATGGCTGTCTGTTTATTTTTGTTTTGCTTAGTTGTGTTTTTTATTGTAATTATTTTTTCCTTGATGACTTATTTGGTACCTCTATATTCCTCCTTTAAGTAAAACCATCCAATAGTTTTCTTTTTCCTTCTGGCATTTCACTGAGCATAATTCCTTTTAGCTCCATCCATGTTGTTGTGAATGGCATTACTTTTTTTTGATTGCGGAATAGTATTCCATTGTGTATATATACACCACATCTTCTTGCTCCAATCATCTGTTTTGGGTATTTAGGTTGTTTCCATGTTTCACCTATTATGAATAGCGCAGCAATAAACATAGGGGTACATGTATTCTTTTGAATCAGTGTTTTTGAGTCCTTTGGATAGATCCCTAGGAGTGGAATTATTGGGTCATATGGTAGCTCCATTTTTAGTAGTCTGAGGAAACTCTGTACTATTACTGGTAATTCTTTTGATATATCCTTTATCAAGTTGAGGATGTTTTCCCTATTGCTATTCTCCCTGATGTAACTGTTTAAACTTAGCTATATGGTAAGTGAAATAAGTCAGAAGAAGAAAGACAAATGCTGGCTAGTGTCACATGTATGGAATATAGAGAAACAAAACAAAGGATCAGAGAAAGCCAAAGTGATGACAGAAACCTAGAAATCTGACTGTGGAACTAAGACTGGAGGAAGGAAGGAGGGAGAGAACAAAGTGAGGAAGGAGCACAGTAGATTATGCTGGAAGACTATGGCTATCTTGGTGGTGGGTGTGGTATGGTAACTCCACCTGAATTTTGAGACTCTATACCTCTAAATCATGTACAATGGTGTATGCAATTGTTACCTCAAAGAAAAAAATCTACACATTTTCTTTTAAGTACCACAGGACTTTGTTTCACAAATTTTTATATGTTGCTTTTTTATTATCATCCGTTTGAAATATTTTCTTTTTAGGATTTTTTCGTGTTCTATGTTTATTTAAAAATATGTAACTTACTATACAAGTATATGGGAATTTTTCCTAGCTAATTTTTTTTAATTAAAGCTATTGGAATACATTCTATAAGATTTCAGTCTTTTGAAATGTGTTGATATTTATTGCAGGACCTCGTATTTGACCTAGTTTGGTGACTGTCCAATGTGTACTTTATTTATTTTTTTAAAGATTTATTTATTTATGTATACAAGCGCTGGGGTACAGGCCAGAGGTGTGAGGGGGTGAGAGGATTCACCACAGAGAGCAGGGAGCAGAACAGGCAGATCAACTGAAGTACACTGCTGAGGAGAGGTCTGCTGCGCCATGTGGGTCCCCTCCCTGGCCAGCAGCAGAGATCGATCTCACACTGCAGTGGCTGAAGTTTGCTCCACAGTGCGCCGCTCAACCCACTGCACCACCAGGGAGGCCCACCAATGTGTACTTTAAAAGAATATATGTTTTGCAGTTGTTGGGAGTATTCTGTGAAGGTCAATAAATTAAAGTAGTAATGGTGCTATGTTGATAGTCCCTATTCTTACTGATTTTTATATTATTCTTACTGATTATTATTCGCTCCATTACTGAAAGAGGGTTATTAAACTGTTAGATTTTGATTACAAATTTGTCTAATTTTTTCCTTTAATGATGCTAGGTTTGGCTTCAAATTACTTGAGGCCGTTATTAGAAATATGCATATTTATGATTATCATGTCTTATTGCTGAATTGATTTTTTTCCCCACCAATATGAAATACTCTGGTGATACTCCCTTGGTAATCTGTTAAGTGTAAATTGTACTTTGATTTTTTTTCTTATTATGCATGAGGTCGACAGTTGTTTAATCTAAGATTGTTTGTTTTCCTACCTAGTGTTAGAGACTCTTCAATATTAGAGATTTAACTTTGTTTATAACATATGTTGCAAATATTTTCTCAGTTTGTCATTTGGCATCTTCTTTCTAAATTTTTAAAAATAACCAAATATTTTAATCTTTTTCCTTCGTTTTTAGATTTTGAATTCTCATTAGGAAAGTTTCCCCTACTTGTAAGATATAGATGGATTTTCTCATATTTTCTTCCAAATACTTTTAATCTTATCTGTTTTTCCCTTTAAAATATTAATTGTTCCTATATTAGCACCAATTATGTTGTTAGAACTTTTAAATATTTCCTGAGTGAGTGAATGAGTTCTGTATTATCAGAACTTCTTGGAGGCTGGGGAGAGGTGGAGCACCAATAATACAGTGTAAAGGGAAATGGAGGAAGGGAGAGAGAGGCCTAACAGGCATAGCTTCCCTCCTCCCTACCCTCATTCCCTGGTTAAAACAACATTGCTTTTCTGTTTTATTTATCTACACAATTTTTGTTGTTGTTTAGCAGAAGGTTTTCATGGATTAAAAACAAAGTTTCAAAACATTGAGTTAGAGTATTCTTAATGTTCCTGTGACTCAATTCTTAGAATTTTTTACTAACCCAATGTTTCTGAACTCTCTATATTAATGTCACCTGGGGAACTTATTAAACATACCCACCCAGATCCTACATCAAATGAATTAAATCATCGTATCTGGGGGAGGGATCTATAAATCAGTATTCTTTCAAGGCTCCCCAAATGATGACAATGTGCAGCCAATGTTGAGAACCACTGAACAAATCCAAGTTCATGGCCATAATTAACCTACATTACATTCATCGGAGTGGATGAATCTTACATATTGGGCCAAAAATATTGGACATTTGGGAAAAGTTTAACTTGAGCAATTAGACTCATATAATAACTGAGCTTAGGATTTTAATGTACCCACCATAACAGTGTCTGTTTACAACTGACAATGTTAAGTAGCAGTGCTAATTAGACTTGGAAATTTTTGCCATTATTAATTGAGAAGTGTATCTTAGGTAACAATTGGATAGCTTATTCTAATATCGGCTACATAATTATTTGATAGAGCAACCTTTTGGTTGATGGCACCTCACCCCAGCATATCTGGGTCACTGGACTCTGGATTCTACATCTGTATCATTACTTGCGTCCACCTCTTCTCCACCATTTCCTCTCTTAATTCAAACTTACCATCTCTTAGCTCAGGTAAGTATGGCCTCTGTACTTCTGAAGCACCTTATGTATACTTTTAGTCACAGACCTATTCCACTCTTATGATATAATTTGATAATTATCATCATAATATCTAACATTTATTGATTGCTTAATTTTTGCAGGATACTGTTCTAAGTCATTTGCAACCATTCACTTATCTAATCCTTACAACAACTTTTCTATGATACAGGCCTATTATTACCCCCATTTAATAGATGAGGAAACAGATGAAAACTAACTTGCCTAGTAGATCCACAGCTAGTCTGTGGTAGAGCCAGGTTTGTGTCTCCATTTCTAACATGGGACAGAAACTATTTCCACACCTCTGAGTTCAAGGCCTGGTATGGTGTGGATGTTCATTAAAATTGTGTCACTCTTAGTAGTTTTCTAACTCATGTCCCTGAACCCAGTCTTATCCATTTCAGCCAATGCCAAACACTGGAAAGAATGTTCTTTTACAAATATAAATTTTCTCATGCCAAGTGTCTTCTTAAAATCCTCTAGTATCTATAGTTTCCTTTGTCCAGAAGGTAAGGCCTAAATTCCTTAGCATACCATAAGTTGTCTTCAATAATGTGAGGAAGAAAGTTGTCTTAAACCTGAGTTGGGTGGTCTGATGTGACAACCAGGAATTGGCATTCCTGGTAAAATATGTGAGCATCTTTTTGATAGACTTCAATGAGCTTAAGAGCACATTCTAGGAAATTCACCAGTTGACTATCTTAAAACTAGCCTAAGTCCTTTAACCAGTAATGTCAGGTGCCTGCATGCCCTTAATTAGATAATCATCTTTTATTTTAATTTACAGTCTAACAATAACTAGGTAATCATTTTTCCTTCATAAAATGTCTCTGCCAACATATAATCTATGGACTGTTCAGAAAGACACTTGTTTTGAAGCAACGTTGAAGTAAAATTCTAGCATATGATTATAATCAGTGTAAGAGTTTTTGAACAAATGTTTTGAAGGAATGTATACTTGATTATATGAAAGTTGAAAGTCTAATTGTTACTAGACCTGAAATATTAAATATACTCTAAATTCAAGCTGTTGTGAGAAATAAATGATTTCTTGATTTTTAAAAAAGTTATTTACATGATATTTACATGACAGAAGCCTTAAAGTTCCAAAGTTATGTCTGTTCACATCTGTGCTAACAGCTGGTCTCATTCTGAGCTGCCTGCTTGGCATTCACTGGAGGTTCATTTGTTCTTATTTTTATTCCTCTTGCTAAATTGTTTACAATTCCAAAACACAACATGATTTTTAAAAGGCCCATGCTTATATTTGTTTACTACATTAACTTGAAATTGGAATCTAGAAATTTAATTTTGCTATCTAATCAGTAGTTCTTCCATTATCAGGTTCATGACATTTTTGGCTATAAATACATTTTTTGGGGGGAGGGTGGGTTGACCTGTTCCAGAGAAGGCAAATTATTTTAAAGCAGAAATGAAAACTGTTTCTCTGCAATTCATCCAGTTTGTCCTTCCTATTTAATATATTTCTGTGCTTTCCTTTCTAACTTGATTTTAAATGCTGGTCACAGAACACTAAACTCATGATTTGGCAGTATTCAATTATTATTTAGTACATATTATTCACAATTTCTCTCTATGAAATTAATCACTTGTGATTACCTGGTTTGTAAATTTTTGTGTCTATTATCTATTTTTACCCCTTTTATTGATATCCTCTGGGAAACTTTTTACCATTTTCTAAGTTGTTAGTAACTTCATAAGGGAAAAAGAAGTAGGCATAAAAGAACTGGAAATGAAATTCTTGTTAATTTGAGTTTTTGCTTAGTGAGGAAGAGATAGTAGCAGGGGAGAGGCAGGAAGAAGAGTGTCTTCAAGTCTTGTGGTCCTCTAGGATGAAGTTTACATACTCTGTTGCTTCATATCACTCTCTACTTGATAGATGCTTAATATTTACTTTTTGCATTAAGACTATATTTTACATTACTATTTCTACCAACTGTTCTCTCGTAACCACAGATTATGTTGTCAAAGGATTTCATGCAGGATCCTGGTTAAGGGGGCATATAATATGACCTTAGGTCACTGTTGACCTATTCCCCACTGATCTAAGTCACCTGGGATACCTAAGGCGCTCTCAGGTTCCTGAGTGACATGTCTGATCCTGACCTCCCAAAAGCTAGGGAGGCTTCTATCTTGTCTGTGATTCAGAATTCTGTTCCCTTGGTATCTGCCATGATCATGAACTAGTTTTAAAGGATATCTGAACTAGTATAAGAGTTGACAACATCTGCTTTTCAGTAAGGTCTTTAGTCTAAATTTAGGCTCTATTAATTCCAGAGTAGTAAATCGGATGATGGTACCAAAGCTGCCTCTTCTGGGATCCCCAGATTATATCTTCTAGAGACACAGGCTTTTTTATTAGGCAGTAAAGCAGTGGATCATAGTGATTGATTTTTAGCAGGAACACTCTCCCCAACATACATTTCCCTCCCCAAACCCAGCAGCACATGTTCTTGATGAGGCCAGAGATTTACTGAGCTTATAATAATAGTGATTGATATTCCTTCCAGGAAAAAGAAATAAACTGCTCACCTGCAGGGATCCATTAATTTTTTCACAGTTTTAGGGAACCCTGTGAACACTAAAGATGTGATTTACTAAATAAATTCAAGTAGTGGAAGAGAGTTCATTTGTCTTCTGGAAAAGGAACAATTAACCATTTCCTCATTAATATATTTCACTAGTACCATTTGTAGTACATACAATGTAAGTCTGTTATGACATAGCTTATTACAAGATGTCTAGAATATCATACTGTTCCCCAAGACATAATTTCCTAGACAAAGAGCCTAGTTTAATTCCATAAATGTGAAGTAAGATTAGCCTTATATCCTTAAGATCATTTCACTACTCAAACTTTAACATCTACTATTTGTAAAGTACTGGAATAGATGATATAAACCGCAAACATTTGTGAAGTCTTTTGGGATAGTATCATAGTGGCTCCTCAGATCAACTCTACCTCGTTATCACTTCCATTTGTCATCAGAGGAAACTGAGACTGATAAGTGAGTGATACTAAAAGACACCCAACCCAGCTAGTAAGCTGTACAGCCAGGATTTGAACTCTCATCACAACTTCCTGAGAAAGTGGTATATTATACTCTTATATTCAGTAAGTTTCTACTCTATATAGGATGATAGTGCATCAGTGCATGGTAGAGCTCTTTTAGCCACATTTTTTTTAACAGAAGTTTAAAAATAATTTTAAATCTGAAGTCTTTAGGATTCCTGAAGAGAGCAGTCCTGAATGTTAAATATATAGAAGGCCTATATAGAAACCATGAAAAGAGGATGAAGAAGCTTTGACCTTTGGGTCTGACTGGTCTCCAATTTGTATTTATCTTCCAATTCACAATATAACCTTTTTACCTATTGTAAGAATTTGAACATAAAATGCCCCAAATTAAATTGTTAATTTGAAAAGTAAGTCATGTTTTACTGTGAGATAATATACTTCCAATTTTGTAGAACAGAAATTTCTGGATTCTCTTTCAAAAATAAAGAACTTGTAACTAGATATTGTGGTTGAAGAGGTTAAAAGTCAAGCTTGCAAAAAGAGATCTCTTCACTTAAAAAATATTGACGTGAAATTGACATAACATAAAACTAACACTTTAACTTGCCACTTTGGGGACATTTAACTTATAATTCACAGTGTTGTACAGCTGTAATCTGCATCTAGTTTTGAAATATTTTCACTCCCTCAAATGAATCCTTGTGTATCAAGCAGTCACTTCTGTTCCCTCTTCCCCTAAGTCCTTACTGATAGTGGGTGCTTCATATAAATGGAATCATACACTATGTGACCTTTGTGTTTGACTTTCACTTAGCATGTTTTCAGGATTCATTCACATTGTAACAAAACCCAGAATTTCATTTCTTATGGCTGAAACAATATCCCATTGTATGGTTACACCATTTTGTTTATTCATTCATTTTTTGATGGACATTTGCATTGTTTCAGTCTTTTTGGCTGTTGTGAATAATGCTGTCATGAAATTGTTGTACAAGCATTTGTTTGAATACCTATTTTCAATTAATTTGAGTATATACCTGGGAGTGGCCTTGTTGGGATATATACTAATTCTATGGTTAACTTTTGTAGAACTACCAAATTGTTTTCCCCAGTGCCTGCATCATTTTATATTTTGGCCAGCAATATATGAGTTCAAATTTCTTCACGTCCTTGCCAGTACTTTTCATTTTCCATGTTTTTTTTTTTAAATTGACATCCTATTGAGTATGAATTGGTATTTTGTTCTGATTTGAATCTCCTTTAATGACTTGTGATGTTGAACACCTTCTCTGGTGCTTAACACCAAGAGTTAGGTACCTGTTTTATTGATAAGGAAACTGAGGTTTAGAGAGATAAAGTAATTTATTCAAGATGTCTCAGCTATGACTGATAGTGCAGTACTGAGCTGTTAAGCATCTCTTGCAATTAGTTTCAGGATAGAATTTACAAAACTATTCATGTTATATTCATTCCTATTTTTATTTCAACTTTTAATTGTGTTACAATTTTCAGCTGCCTTTCTCAGGTATATATAGTAAATAAACAAAGTAACAGAAATCACTGGAAAGAATAAGCTACAACAAAAGACCAACATCATAATTAACTGAATTTGGAACAGAATGTTTTATGTGAATGATATATGAATAGTTCTATATTTTCTCCATGTACTAAAGAAAATTTTAATGATACATGTTTGAAGATGAAGCTTGAACATTTAGAAGCGTAGGAAATAGACACTCTCATTAAAAGAATTTATTGCAATACTTGCATACTTTAAAAAACATTTTTAATGACTTAAATGGTATATCTAATAATGATAAGACACTATGTCAAAGATGCACATTTGAACAAAATGGTTTATAAAATGTAAATGTGGGGAATAGTATTTATAAATTAACAAGTTATGTGATTTAGTATGTTTTAGTTGAATTAATTAAAATTTAGAAATAGAAAAAATCTTAAGACTCTAAAATGTGCATATCATCTCTTCTTTTCACCCTCAATCAAAGCCGTAGGACTTATTAATAATCTGTTAATCTTAGTTTTTGAAAATCCTACCTGACCCCTTCTATTTGGCTATAATTTCTCCTGACCTCTAATCACTTATAGCTGTGAAAATGACTTGAGGGAGCTTCAAGCTGGGCGACAAGGAGACACAATATAGATAAGATAAATTTTATTAGAGGGAGGAAAGCTCAAGATTACTGCATCGAGAGTTTGAATGTACTGAGAGGAGAGTTATAAAATTGGTGGAGCGTTTGGAGTTAAGTTACCATAAGTAACATGCCAAAAATAGTAAAGGATGAGAAAGTGAAAGGAAAGGAAGGGAAGAAAAGAAGGGAAAGGATGGTCTTAGAAGCCTGATAGCCTGTGAGTAGGCTGCTTATAAGGGAGATTGAGGAAATATTATTGGAAATTTCAGGAAAAAGATCTTTTTATGTAATATGCAAAGTAGGGAATGTATTTAGTAAACTGGGTGATATAGTTGAGGAGTGTTGAAAATGCTGTGTGGCTGCTTTTTGCTACATACATATACACACGGACATGGCATGAAACATAAGATCTAAGTATGCATTATTAAAAATCAATATGTGTATATAACATTAAGTTCACCACTAAAAATCCTATTCTATTCTTTATCATACAGTTGTCCCCTTTTACCCAATTTGCCCATGTTTCTCCCTCCTTCCCTTATGGTAGCCAGTAATTGGTTTTATAATAGAAACTTTATTTTTGTTTTACTTAATTCATCCATATGTTTATTTTCTCTGTATATCTTGTGTGTGAAATAGTATGGTGTTTGTCTTTCTCTGTTTGAATTATCTAAGCATAATACCGTAGAGTCTCATTCATGTTGGGGCAAATGATAGGATTTCATTTTTTTCCATCGTGTATATACTTCTTTTATACAATCACCTATCAGTGGGCACTTAGATTGTTTCCAGTTGTTGGCTATTGTAAACAATGTTGCAGGGAACATGGGAGTACATAGCTCTTTGACTTAGTGATTTTGTATTCTTTGGGAAATAACTAAATATGGGATAGCAGCATCCTATGGAATTTTATTTTTAATATTTTTGAGGGTTCTCCATACTGTTTTCTGTAGTTGCTGTACCAATTACATTCCCACCAGTGTTGTGGAAGTGTTCCTGTCTCGCCACATCCTCTCTAATACTTGTTTCTTTTCTTTTGGATGACAGATACTCTTACAGATGTGAGGTGCTATCTGGTTGTTTTGGTTTATGTTCCCCTAATAATAAGATATGATTAACATCTCTTCATGTGATTTTTGGTTGCCTATATATCTTCTTTGGAGAAGTGTTTAAGTTTTCTTCCCATTTTAAATTGGGTTTTATGGTTGAGTTTTGTGAGTTCTTTATGTATTTGGATATTAATCCCTTATGATGGTGCTATCGTTTCTCATTCAGTAGGGTGTTGTTTTGTTTGGAATCATGTTTATTTCACTGTTCAGAAAGAAGTTTTTCAGTTTGATGTAGTCCAATTTTATCTTGTTTTTGTTTTGCTTTTATTTCCTTTGCTGTTGGAGTTGAGTCCCCAAAGAAATTCCTAAGTCTGACGTCAAGGAACACATTGTCCAATTTTTTTCTATGTGTTTTATCGCTTTAAGGCTTACATACAAGTCTTTAATCCATTTTGACTTAGTATTTGTGTACGGTGTAAAATTGTGGTGTAATTTCATTCTTTTGCATGTGACTATCCAGTTTTCCCAGCACCATTTATTAAAGCAATTTTTCTTCTTCCATTGTATGTCTGGACTTCTTTGTTGTGAGTTAGTTGTTTTATATGTATGGTTTTATTTTGGCCTGTCAATTTTATTTCACTGATCTTTGTGTCTTTTTTTTTTTAATGCCATGAGCTTTTTCTATATGTATGTTACCACACAAAACCCATCACCAGGGTATCATAAACCTCCATCATAGTCCTCAGGGTCCCCTCTTCCTTCCAGTAGCCTTAATTCTATAGTCATAGAGTTTGTTTTGGTTTCATTTTATTTATTTCTTTGTTCCATTTCTCCACAAATGAGTGAAATCATCCAATATTTGTCTTTTTCCTTCTGACTTATTACACTTAACATTCTCTCCTCCAGTTAAATGGCAATAGTTCGCTTAAAAAAAAAAATTAGTAGTACTCCATCGTGTATGTGTACCACATCTTCCTAATCCACTTATTTGTCCTTAGGCACTTAGGTTGTTTCCATAATTTGGCTATTATAAGTAGTGCTGTAATGAACATAAGAGTGCATATATCCCTTCAATTAGTGTGTTTGTATTATTTGGGTATATACCTAGGAGTGGAATTACTGGATGGTATATGGACCTATTTTTAATGTTTTGAGAAACCTCCATACTATTTTCCATAAAAGCTGGGCCAGTCTACATTCCCACCAATAATGTATGAGGATTTGGTCTTTCTGATATGGACCAATCTCATCTTGGTGAGACAGTATCTCATAGTGATTTTAATTTAATTTCTCTGGTGATAAGTGATAATGAATTTTTTTCCCCATATTATACCTGTTAGACAGCTGTATGCATTCTTTGGATAAGTGCCTGTCTAGCTTTTCTGCCCCCCCCCACCCATTTTTATTGGGTTGTTTATTTTCTTTTCTTTTGATTTGTATGAGTTCTTTGTAGATCTTGGCTATTAGCCCTTTAACAGATGTATGATGTACAACTATTTTCTTCCATTCAATAAGATATCTTTTCATTTTAGTGATAATTTATTTTGCTATGTAGTCGTTTTTTAGTTTGATGTCATCCCATTTGCTAATTTTGCTTTTGTTTCCCTCGCTGTTGGAGTCAGGTCCCTAAGAGACCCCCGAAGCCAATGTTGTGGAGTGTTTTGATCATGTTTTCTTCTACACATTGTCTCACTTCAGGTCTTAACCAATTTTTAAAAAAAGATTTATATATTTACGCGCACAAAAACTGGGTACAGGCAAGAAGTATGGAGGGGGTGGTGAGAGGATTCACCAGAGACAGAGTGGGGAGCAGAACAGGCAGACCCACTTGCAACCAATTTCTTAATCCAGTTTGAGTTAATTTTTGTCTATGGTGTGAGATATTGGTATAGTTTCAATCTTTTGCAGATGACTGTACAGTTTTCCCCACCATTTGTTGAAGAGACTCCTTTCTCCCTGTATTGACCCCTTTGTCATACATTAACCATTCACGTAAGTGTGGGATTATTTATGAGCTCTCAATTCTACTCATCGATCTGTTTGTTTATTTTGATTTTAGTATTATACTGGTTGATTAATATAGATTTGGAGCATGAAGTCTGGGAGTGTGTTATCTCTGTCTTTTGTGTCAGTCTTATGTCAGTAATGTTTGTTTTTTTCCTTGAAGAATACCATTGAAACTTTGATAGGGGTTACATTAAATCTGTATATTGCTTTTGGCAAGATTCTATTTTAACAATATTAATTCCGCCAATCCTTGAGCAGGGACTATGTATTCATTGTTTTGTATTCTATTTCTTTTGGGAATGATTTATAGGTTTCATTATATAGATCTTTCACCTCTTTTGTTAAGTTTATTTAATTCCCTTACTAAGTATTTAATTCCTTTTGACATCACATAAATGGAATTATATTCTTGATTTCCTTTTCTTCTAATTCATTGTTTGCTTATAAGAACATAACTGAATTTTGTGTATGATTTTGTAGCCTGTCACTTTATTGTACTGCTTTCTTGTTTCTAGTAGTGTTTTGATGGGTGTTTTAATTACTATTGCTTTATATTCCAAAAATCAAAAATCTAGTTTGCATCCTTGACCATAGAGTTGACCATTTTAACCAATTTATCCTCCCCTTTCCCCATCTTTTATTCTTATAATCTAAAATTTGTTTTTGTTTTCTTTTGCTTATTTAGTAGTTTTATTTCCTTATCATCTCTATCACTGGAATCATATAAGGTTGGTTTTTCTCTGTCGGACTTATTTCACTCAGCTTAATGCCTTCTACTACTTTCCATGTTGTTGCAAATGGCAGGATTTCATCTTTTTTCTATGAGCATGTTAATATAGGAAGATAGTAGGTTTTCCTTTTTTCATATTTTTCACAGTGATAAACTGACTTCATACAACTAGCATTCTTAGCATATGAGTAGAAATTGATTAAATGCAAAGAAATTTATAAAAAGAAGTAAAGATATAATTTAAGTACTCTGTTAAGCACAGTTTTAGAAATAGGTGCTCAATAAGTGGTTTTGGCATTTATCAGACATACATCTATTTATTCTTAAGGTATTTAAAATTTTGATTTATTGTGGTAATTTCCATACAAAAACAGTCAAATATTACTATTTTAATATTAATATCACTTAATAAATTAGTATAATACTATATGTTATACTATATTATGAATATATAATACTCATATTCTATATAATATAGACTATAGTACTATATATCTTGTTTAGTATATGGTATACTATAGTATTACACTATATATACTATATATATGCATAGTATGGTGTGCTATATGTAACACAGCAAATTATTACATCATAAATTTAGTACATATTAATATTACTAAATATTTTCTTATCAAAAGCAAGCCTGTGCTCACTTTCCCAATTCTTGACTCCCCCCAGGAAGTCATTTTTACCTTTTTCACTTACATCTTCTGATAATTACTTTTATAGTTCCAGATAATAAGCTTATACTATCAGTTCTTCATTTATTTGCTTTAGAGAGCATTTACTGACTTCCATTATGATCCTTGAGAATTTTTCTTATCCTAAACTGTGTACTTAATTTTCCCAATAGAATTATAATTTTCACTTAAATCAATATTAGCATTTACACTATTATGACAATATATATTTTTCATTGCTGAGTCAAGTAATGTACAATTATTATCTGCCTCATATGAGTATCTGTTTTCTTAGAGTTAAATATATCCTTTTTGTTTATTTAATCAATTTTCTATGATTATATTGCTTGTTCCTAATGTACAACAGATCTATTGAATGCCTGATAATAATTGCTTCAACCTCTTAAAAACATCAAATAATCTCTCAATTCCAATTTTTTCTGTTCTGGCACCTGCCCTCCACAGCATTCTGTCCTTGTGTTCTAATCTGAATGGGCTGCTCTCTTGCCTGGCTGTCATGCTGGAACTCTCCTTAACTATTCTTAGTTTGGGGAGAGTTTTGAAAGAGAATTTGCTAATGTAAATATAACTGGAATGAAAAAACATTAATATTTAAAAGATAATCCTAAATTATTAATATATATTACTTGTATGTTCTGGATTTAGCAGCCTATGAAGTCACATAAAATAAGGTTATATTTGCTTTTTATGCCCAACTTATAATGGCTCAAGTCTTCACAGTTTGAATGTAAGATCTCAGCATCACTATCTCTCCAAAGTTAGTGGTTTTCTGGGGCTCTCTAGAAAGGTTGCACTTACATCTTCTCACCATTCTACTGGTTATTGCAGGTATTTGCATGTTCTTCCTTTTTTGTTCTGACCTCCTGGCTGATGAGTATTGCTCTGATGCCTTTTGAAGACTGCTGATATGTTGCTCACTGCTTATGTATCCTTCAGAAGATAGATGTTGTATTTGCTAAGGGTGTTTTCTCCTGATGTTGCCATTTCCAAGAGTACCAGGGGGTACAGGACTTGATGGGAGGTAATAACAATGACCCTTTCCTCATTTCCATGCTATTTTCCCACTTCCCGTCCTCCCTTGCTAAACATACAGAACTCACATCTCTTTTAGCTTCTCTTTGTAGTTTGCTGCTTACATACTTTCCCATCACCTCTTTGTCCAAACTAATAGCAATCAACAGTCACAACCAGCTTCTCAACACCTATTTTGGCAGGACTGAACGCAGAATCTAGAAGGCTCAAACACAGCTGAACTATACACAGTTTATTACCAAACCAAAATGTTTACATTTATCTGCTAGTGAGTTTCTCAAACCAGACAAAGAGTCAACTTTAAAGTCATATAAAGTTCTCATTCTGGAAATGAAGGCTACCTGCAACTCTCAGTGATAGCCCTATTTTTCTAGTAAGCAAGGTTTCAAAAGTCTAAGAGCCTACTCTCGACCTAAGTAGCATATTGCAACCTTTAAATATGTCCATATTTTTTTAGAAAACCCTAAAGACTTTTTTCCTAAGGGAAATTTAGAAATTTCTAAATTTCTGTAGGTATCTGTAAATAATAAAATGGAATTGAAATACTAAATATTTCAGAACTTTCACTAAATCAAACTGGCCCTTGCCCTAAAAATGTCTTAACTTGTTGCATTAGCATTTTCAAATATGTAAAGGTGGAGGGGCCAGCAACAGGACTACCTGTTAGAAGAATACAATAGAGGAAGGACTTTTTCCTACAGAACTAAAAGTTCCTTTGTACTAGTCTTTTTTTTTAATCAAATGACAGAATCATTTTCAAAACAAAGATCATATTTTTATAGGAATAATTTTTATCATTTTCCCCTGCTTCCTTCTGTGGTATACACCCTCCCTATTTCCCAGTCTTAATGCTCCTTATGTGAATGAGGACAGTTGGGTTTATAATTTACCCAGTTACCTAGAAGTAGAGCCAGGATTTTAACACAGGCCAATTTGGCATGTTGCTGTTAACTACATCATGATGTGTCATTTTGGATGGGTGCACAGATAACACTAAGAAAGTGGACCTGGTCAGGGGAACTACTCAGCCATGTGGATTATTGGAATTTCCCTGGCATATATGTTTTGCTGATGATACACAATCTGTTAAAGGAGGCTCTGGAGAGGGTTCCCTATGCAAGCAAAACTAATCCAACTAATTCATTGTCCTTCTTTCTTCCTATGCTTTTTCTTCCATCCCTGTTTTGGAGAGAGGCCAAGTAACTGCTTTTTGGTCCTGTGTTCTGCTCCACAGAAGCCATCCAGATGGTAGACAGAGCTTACCTTTCCTATGACATCTGTTAACAGCTTGAGGGCCAGAGGATCATGAACCAAGGAATCTGTGTAGAAGGAACCCAGGTATTTCCTTGGGTTGATGGAATTGTCTTGGGCACACAGATCTGGGCGCATGCTGAATCCATGGGAGATTCTTCCAATGGTGAAGGGGAAGGCACCACCTGTAAGTAAAACCCATTACTGAGGAGCAGGTATCTGAAAAAGAGTCCTTTCACCTCTCATGTATGCAAAGGGAAGTTACTATACCCTAGGTGGTTAGCAGTATTTACAAAAAGACTCCTGTGTTCCACTGCTGGGAGATAACCCAGAAGATAGACCATTAATGTGTTTGAATTTAGTCGAGAGGACTTTCTTGTAAAAAGAAAACACAATGGTGTACAGATGTGTTGTCAAGCTTTTCACATTAATGTGGTTATAATGTAAAAATACAGAGGTAACCTATCAGTTGGGAAACATTTTAAATAATGATAAATATCCATAAAATGTAATGCCATGTATGCTACCATCAAAAATGATAGCGCTCTATACTTGTTGATATAGCAAGATCTCTGTGTATGGTATTGAGAAGGAAAAGAAGATTAGAGAATAGCATGCATAATTTGATATTGTGTGTCCAAGAGTCAAAAATGCTATCTTCAGGGACCAAGGAGAAAATATAATTGAATGAAATAGGCCTATTTGTAAAACATAGTGAATTGCAAACTGGAGATTCTGTAATCTGACCAGAAGGATTTAAATTAAAGACAAAATAAATTAAAAATGGTGCCAACCAAACTAAACTTGTCTGCATTACACACTGTGAGGCTAGAAAGATATAAGGGTGCTGAGGAACAGTGTTCCTCCAAAGTTCATATGTTAAAGCCCTAATCCATATGTGTCTGTATTTGTAGATAGGGCTTCAAAGAAGGTAATTAAGGAGGTGATAAAGGAGGCCATAAGGCAGGACTTAATTCAGTGGGGCTGGTGTTAATGTAAGAAGAGACACCAAGTACATAATTTGTATTGTCTCCCCTCACCCCTGTAGGTGTGGAAGAAAGGCCTGTGCAGGCATAATGAGAAGGTGGCCTACCATTATTCAGAAAGAAAAGTCTTACAAGAAACCTACCCTGCTGACACTGTGATTGGGTTTCCAGCCTGTAGAACTGTGAGAAAATTAATTTCTATTGCTTAGGCCACCAAGTTTATGGTATTTTGTTATGGCTGTCTCACTTGATCAATATAGATACATATATATAGATCTTACCTCCATGTGCAAAACATACTTTCAGTTTAGGAAACTTCTCAAACACTCCACCCATGATCATGGAGCAAATAGCTATGGTGGTCTCTGCTGGCATCCCTGAAAGAAGGAATAAGGTGCAGAGTTTAGAAGCTCAAAAATGCTAATGGTTTGGGAATTTCAGCTTGCTGTAATTGTCAGTGCTGAAAAATGTGAGGTGTCTGTGAAGCTACTAGCATGGGTTGGTAGTATATAGTCCATTACTTTCACAATCAGAATCATATGAAGTTTCCTATTTATCACTTTCAGACAGAATCACCTAGTGGCCTAAACAGTGAGGAGTCAGAGGGCCTGACCTTTGTTCTGATTTCTCCAGCTTCAATTTTAGATGCAATTTTAGTGAAGCAGAGTAGTATAATGAGTCTGGACTGAATTTTAACTCTTCCAGTTTTTTGTTTTCTGGCCTTTGACAAGTTATTTAACAACTTAAAAGCCTCAGTTTCTTGACTTCTAAAATGGGGGAGAGCATTGCTCATCTTGCAAGGCTATTGTGGAGCTTTGCAAATGATGGTATTAATGAAGTTCCTGCCAGACTTTGCAGTGAATGACACATATTAATAGCCTCCATGTACCTCAGTGTCCTCATCTGTAAAATGGGATTATTAATGGTTATTTCTTGTCACTTAATAAATGATCAATAATATTAACTAATATTTCTTCTCAGGCTTTGCTGCTGCTTAGAGCTAAATGTAAAAATAACTAGAATAAGATCAGTTCTTTCAAATGTCTTGTGTTCTTAGAAACAGCAGTGGTTTATCTTTGAGGCCTTTACTTCAACAAAACCAGGTTATATTTCCAGATGACTGCTTTTCAGATCTTTCTGACTGTTCTACATCTGAGCCCCATACCTTCTGGGGAAGTCTGGCTGTCCCCCCTCCCCCCACCCAGCTGCTGAATGGAGCTTTACCAGATGATCATCCTGCCCTGAACCTGTTGCTGCTCTATGGACAGAGATGTCCCTGGCTCCAGGTTCCTGTCTCTTGGGAATTCATTTTCACCTGGGAGTGGTTTTATGGCAGAGCTTTCTGAAGCTAGGGACATGGATGGCATCATTTCTTTTTGGTCCTGTAATTCTGCTTTCCATTAATTACTTGGATCATAATCCCACAATCCATTCTCCATACATGACCTAAAGTGGAATACTAACAATATAGATTGGATCATGGTCTTTCTCTGTAATCACTATTTTTGCATCCAGAATAGGATTCTGAAATTATCCTGTTTGTTTATGTACTTGTTCTCATCTCTTTCCTGTAACCGAATATTAGATTGTAGGAGTTGGGGGCAGAGGTTTTGTCTATGTCTATAGCCTCAGTGCCTAGTACAGGACTTGCCATGCTGGAAGGAATCAATATATATTGGTTGGATAAATGAATGGTGAAATGAACCCTTTAGGCAAATGCTCTCCTATGGTTCTCATGCGGAAATTGCAAAGTAAGTAAGTGGGTGGGAATTGTCAAAGTGTTCTGTGAATCAGGATGAGATGTTTTTGAAGCTGGATGACATTGGGACCTCTTTGGTTATCTTTCTACTAACTGTTGCTCAAAAAAATTGGGTGAGGGTTGGGTAGGAAGTTGCTTTACTAAATAAATATGTTGGTCTTCAAAAGCAACAAAGTAGACATAAAATGCCACAGCAGAAAGAGACTCCAGACCATCTGTCTCATTTCATAAATGAAGACTGGGACTCAAGGAGGTTAAATTATGACTTGCCATAGGTTATACAGTGAAGTAAACTAAATTCAGTTTTCTAATTTTCAGTAGATTGCTCATTGAATTCTTCATGGCGGTTGCTTCATAATTGATTGTACTAATTGAATAATGGTCACTAAAGAAAAATCCAGTTCATCTGGGGACCTCAATTTCCATTAGGTTTGTAGATGAACTTCATTTTGCACTTGTGGCTACAAAATGTATATTTGTCTCTATTTATCTTTCTTATCAGGGGTAATAATGAGAGGTTGGATAGGCCAAATAGAGGTTTCTCCTCTTTCCCTTGCCTTTATTTTTTTTTTAATTTTTTTATTTTAATTTTTTTAAAGATTTATTTATTTATGCATACAAGCACAGGGGTACAGGTCAGAAGTGTGGGGGGTGAGAGGATTCACCACAGAGAGCGGGGAGCAGAACAGGCAGATCAACGAAGTACACTGCTGAGGGGAGCAGTGGGCACAGCAGGAGAGGTCTGCAGCGCCATGTGGGTCCCCCTCCTGGCCGGTGGCAGGGATCGAACTCGTGCTGCAGCGGCTGCGGTTTGCTTCATAGTGTGTTGCTTAACCCACTGCGCCACCAGGGAGGCCCTTTCCCTTGCCTTTAAATGGAACCATGAATGAATAATGTAAGAGGCAAAGAGCATAAGAGAGGAGCAGATAATTGAAAATCAAGCTCATCTACATTCTAGGGTCTTGATCCTTGGCATGGGGGATATTTACCCTCTACTCATAACGCCAGAGTTCTCATTTGTAAGAGTGATGCTATTATTATCTTCTCAAAAATCTATTAGACAGGTATGGCAACTTATTTTTGGAGCCTTTTTGGTAATTTATGTAGTGAGGTGACTGTGGAATCAGTCTGAGCTGTGTAAATTTCATTTTCACTTACTAACTGTGTGAGTTGGATAAGTTACCTAACCAGGCTGAAGTTCAGTTTCTCCATCTTTAATGCGGTTATTATGTCAGTCTCATAGAGTTTTATCTGAATCTGATTAAAATTAAATGAGGTAGTACATACATCACTTATCTGAGTAAGAACTCAATAACTCACAATCCTATTAATTGTTCATACTTCCTATGTTAACATATAGGGTTCAACAGACATTGGGGGGAAAAAAAACAAGTTCTTCTCTTTTCTAGACTCCATAATGACACACACCTACGAGCCAAGGGAGCCAGTATTTGGCCATCCGTCCATCCATCTTCATGTCCCAGGGGTGCACAAATAGGGAACAGTTCAGTTTTTCAGCCGCCTTCAAAGAAGCATTGAAAGAGGGGAGGTTATATGGTTGCGTCAGCAAATGCAGGGTACTGTTTATGGAAATTACTTTTCTAGGGGTTTGTATTGATTTGAATACACAAACTAAAATATTTTTGAAGTTGTTTCCTGATCTATGTAAAAGAATAATTGAAAAAGAAAATCTGCTTAGGAAATTAAAAGAGCATTTAAAATTAATAATGGTGGATTTATCATTGAATTTAATATATTGTTTGGCATAACAAGTCACAGTAAACATCCATCATTCAAACATTTTGACTAAAAGCAAAATGCTCAAGGACTGATCCCACCCTTCATATGTATGGGAAATTTTCCTGTTGGTTCCCACTTGGTCTGCTTTTTTGGAGAGACTCCTCAGATTGCATTCTTGATTTGCTTCATTGCCCACTTTGAATCCTGAGGTTGTGGAAAGGGAAGGAGTCAGAGGCTCAAGACTAAGCTGGAGCAGACTTGCCTGACCCATGTCATGTAGATTCTCAGAGTGGGAATGGGTGGGAATTTCTGGGTCTGTAGCTACTCACAAATCTCAGGACCCAAACTGGGTCCCTGAACAGTCTGATGTGAATGAGATGACTTTGGAAAGGAAAGCACTCTCAGTGCCTCAGCTGGCAGGTACTTAGACGAATGTCACAGGCAAACCTGCTGCAGGGCTTTTCAGAGAAGTAGAAATACCATGTGGAAGGAATGACCTTTATTCAACAAGATATTTAATTAAAATAAGTTCCCTCAAAAAAACATCCCCTGAACAGTCACTGAACATTAGTGTTTACAAACCCTTAGAGCATTTCTTTTTTAAATATATTGGGTGCTGAAGTGATTCATCCTACCTTTATGTATAAATATTTGAGATAACCATGCTATTGCCATGTGATTTGTGTGAAAGCATTTTTAAAATGCAGAAATAATTCTGGGACAACAGGGGCTTCCAGAAGTGGCAGGCAAAAGGTAAATTGAAAAGTGGACTTCTGGTTTAGTGAGCTCTAAGGAGCTGAAGAGATACTAACCTTTTGGAGGGAGAGGAGCTAATTGGTTTCTGATAATGGATGCAATCTGGAAAGAATATCATTTGGGTTTGACAGATGTTACTGAACCTGAAGGTCGTTATCTGACTTTCACCAATTAGTCCCAAACAAATTTTGAAGCTAGTTTTAGGTGAGGAACATTATTGTGGCCCATACAATCTCTATCGTGGGCCACAATCCCTCAGGGGCAACAACTCCCCTGAGCAGTAGTCCTCACTAGAGAACAGTGGGGGTCTGGTTTTCTGGGGTCAATTACTTGACCAGGAATTTGTAAGCAGGGTATGGACTGCTTTTGACTGGACTTGGAAGTTTCCTGGTTTGGATTTCAGGATCTTTAAGTACCCACAGGTACTTTACCTAATCTCACATTTAAACTCCCTTCCTCCCACTACGAGGGAAAGGATCCCAGTTGATTAGGTTTTCAACAATAGGAAACTAACAGATGAGGATCAGGTTAATCCAATAACACAAACAAAGACCAGGTTCCAGGAGCTGTAACATAAAGGCACATGTCTTAATGCGACTTGACTCATTATTTGAATAAAATTTTATTCTCTGTAACTATGTGTAGGGTAAATGTTGATCAGGTATTTCCACCCTCCCACCACTGATGATGGACACCTGAGGTGCTGTGAGCATTCCAGGGTGGGCACGCGCAAGTGGGCGCACCTGTGTTGGGACACGGGCATAAATGGGCAGCATCATGAGGACGCCAGAACTGTGAGAACTGTGAGGACCAACAGACAGAATGGTGAGGCCCGACCGAGAGAACCAACAGCAGCAGCAGCAGAGAGAGAAGAAGCAGCCAAGAGGGTGAGATGTGCTGGGGGCTGGGAGCCTGCCAGCCTCCCAGCCCCCCGGCACCCATGCCTGCCATGTACCTGGCCACCTCTACTAAATAAAGTATGAAAAGCCACCGAGGGCTCCAAGACTCTCCTTCCTTGACCCGTCTGCCCAGAACCATCCTGAATCCTGCTCCAGTGCCACCTCCATCCTGCCGCTACACTATGCCAGTTTATTTCTATTCAATTCAAATTAACAATTTTAAAAACCACCTCCTGGATGTGAGGCCTCATAGAAAACATACAGAAAAGTCACTAAATGCTCAAAATCATGAAAATGCTTATTGACTGAAACTTACCATGTGCCAAAGCTTCCATAAGAATTTTACAATTCTTAGGTCTTGTGGCCGATGAATGACAGAGGCAGGAATGCACCATTACCACTTTGCCTGCCTCAGACTCATAACTGAGTCATTTTGTGTCTGAAAACTGACTTGAGTCTGGAGCTCCAGGCTCAGCTTGAAATCACCGAGCCAACTTGGTTCTTGGTAACTCTTCTCTTTTGTTTTAGCACTCACTGACACAAATTGGAGAGTAGTAAGGCTGGCAAATCTTGCTAAGCAAACAAATGAACTGTTAACACCAGGATATTCAGGAATGTCCTGAATCTCCTCAGAGACTGGCAGTCCCCAAAACAGTCTAGTTAGAATAATTGATGAGTCAAGCTAGTCACACAAATGAAAATATCTATTTGGACCCCAACCATCTGTGGTTGCTTTCTGAGCCCCTTAGTAATTCATGAACCCAATTTCAATGAATAATAAAACAACTTGCAGCTTCAGCCTTGCTCAAACTGTGCTAAAATAACTTGGATGCACAAATAAATAAATCCTCCTTCAAAGCTCATTAAAATTTCTAGAAACAGTCACTACATCAGCTCAGTCACTACAGCCAATAAACTTCAGGGAGTTCAATATTTAGAGGAACATTAAATCTTTCAGGTCATTAGGAGGCAATTTAACAGGCAATTCCCTAACTGGTGGGTGGTCACTATAGATAAAAACATGGAAAATTTTTCACATGTAGTTAAAGCTCAATAAATATTAAATAAAAAAGATCAGTGATTATAATGCCTTGTGAGTCCATCAACATTTATTTAATTCACTATTGAAGATTCTGAATTTTGGATGAAAATAATAGAAAAAAACACTTATAATTCTAGGAAGGATGTGAGAAATTTAAATATGCACTTGAATAAGGAACTATGCATCTTGAATTCTAGTGCTAAGAAAAGCCAGTTTAGGTAGAGTAGAGGGCAGCAGGGCATGGGGCAGTTTCTCTACGATCTGGGTAGAAGGGTTAAGGAAGTATCCTGAAGCCCTTGGTGGCTTTTTCAGGCTTTTATTAATATTTCTGCATCAGAGGTGATGAAGTACATGGCAGGCAAGGGGGCTGGGGGAACCTGGAGGCTGGCAGGCCGCCTAACCCCCAGTGAATCTTCACTCTTTTTTTTTTATTAATTATATTTGACATCATTTGTAGTCCCCAGGGAGTATCCACCACCATTTCACCCGTGCCATCACTTCAGTCCCTTGTGCACCCTCTGGCCTCTTCCCTGTCTTTGCCCTCCCCCCTTCCCCTGCCCCCCATGGTCCCTTTGGTTTATCCCGGCTTTTTGGTCTTATTGAGTTTTTTTGTTTACTTTTGGTTATAATTGCCCAATTCCTTGAGCTTATTCTTTTTTTTTTTTTAAAGATTTATTTATTTATGCATACAAGCACAGGGGTACAGGCCAGAGGTGTAGGGGGGTGAGAGGATTCACCACAGAGAGCGGGGAGCAGAACAGGCAGATCAACAGAAGTACACTGCTGAGGGGAGCAGTGGGCACAGCAGGAGAGGTCTGCCACACCATGTGGGTCCCCCTCCTGGCCGGCAGCAGGGACCGAACTCATGCTGCAGTGGCTGCGGTCTGCTTCATAGTGTGTTGCTTAACCCACTGCGCCACCAGGGGAGGCCACCTTGAGCTTATTCTTTATTGTTGTTGTTGTTCTTTCATATTCCTCCTAATAGTGAAGCCATCCGATATTTTTCTCTTGCTTTCTGACTTGTTTCACTGAGTATAATTCCTTCTAGTTCCATCCATGTTTCTGTAAATGCCCCTAGTTTCTCATTTCTGATTGCTGAATAATATTCCATTGTGTATACTCTTTCTGGGCTCTCTACTGCTTCTTCTGTTTCCGCCTCAGCTCTGCTTACTTATCTCCTGCTGCTGCTACTCAGCTTACTGCTCTGGGAGACCCCATGATGCCCAGTCTCTCAGCCCAAATGCGCTCACTTGTGCATGTTCACACCCTACTCCAGGTGCCCGTGCGATATAATACCTCAGGTGTTCTTCATTGATGCTAATGGCAGGAGGGCAGAAAAACCTGATAACTTTCATTTACCCTACAGGTACAGAAAAGACAGAAGGTAGAGAAAGACCAGTAGAGAGGATAATAGAACATTGAACACTGCAATTCAGAAATGGGTGGCACTGAGTTTTTGAAAATACATTTTACTATGCAATGTTTCAAATATAGAAAATTGTAAACAGTGTAATGAAGATGTGTATACTTACCACTTCCTTTCATCAGATGTGAACATTTTGATAGCTTTTTAAAACATATTATTTATTTTCAAAGTCTATGGTTTAAAAAGTATCTTAACTAAGGTTAAAGGAATCAAAACATCCATATTTTGGGAGATTATGTAGTCATTTAAAAAGCATACATTGAGAGAATTTTCATCTAGGTTGAAAATTCTCAATTAGAATACAAAATCACACTTACATAATAAAATTCTGATTTCATCAAAATGCAAATTAAAAACTAAGTAAAATGTATTATAATAGTGGTTATCTTTGGGTGGTAACATTATGGGGTTATTTTTGTTTTCCTCTGTATTTTTCTATATTTTTTTAATTTCCTTAAAAAGACATTGTGGTTTTGAAAGATAATTTTTTGCATGTTTTTTAAAAAAAGATTTATTTATTTATGCATACAAACACTGGGATACAGGCCGGAGGTGCAGGGGGTGAGAAAATCCACCAGACAGAGTGGGGAACAGAACAGGCAGATCCAGATCGACTGAAATACACTGCTGAGGGGAACAGCAGGCAGGGCAGGAGAGGTCAGCCTGTGCCATATGGGTCACCTCCCCAGCTGGAGGCAGGGATCGAACTCGTGCTGCAGTGGCAATGGTTTGTTTTATAGTGCGTTGCTTAACCCACTGCGCCACCAGGGAGGACCCAATTTTTTGCATGTTTAACATGGCTCTTTTGTTCACTGTCTGTAATGAGGGTGATGTTTTGGCTTCCAAAGGAAAGAGAACAAGGGCGACAGAAAGAGGGGCAATTTCATTGAGAATTCAGGGCTGGCATAGGAAATATTTCCACCCATCCTTTTTGTGGAACAATCTCCTCCTTTTGGGGAGCTCTTTCCACATTTCCTCTTACATTAAGTATGTTATTAATGTTAAGCATTTCTCTCTCTCCCTTTGTTTTTTTTAAAAAAAGATTTATTTATTTATGCATACAAGAACTGGGGTACATGCCAGAGGTATGGGAGGTGAGAAGAGAGAGGATTCACCAGAAACAGAATGGAATGCAGAACAGGTAGATAGACTGAAATACACTGATGAGGGGAGCAGCGGGTGTGACAGGACAGATCTGTTGTGCCATGTGGGTCACCTCCCTGGCCAGGATCGAACTTGTACTGCAGTGGCTTTGTAGTAGTGCTTTGGAGTGCTTCCACTTAACCCCTTGCACCACTAGGGAGGCCCCTCTTTCCCCCTTTGAAGTGGGACATCATCGTCCTGGCTGCACCTCATACTCCATGCCCTCTCCCTGTTGTCCGAGTGCCCTGTATACTCACCGCATAGATAGGGAAGAGTTCCTTTGCATTTAGATCCCACTCATTGATGTGGGAGCCGATCTGGACCCCAGGAAAGCCCAACTCCTTCACACAGCGCTCCATCTCCTTGATAGCAAGCTCTGGGGCCTGCATAGGCAATGTCCCCAGGCCTACAAACCTCCTGGGATGGCTTGCAACAGTGGCAGCTAGGTCGTTGTTGAGAAGTTGGCACAGGTCTAAAGTGTCCTGAGGTTTGGCCTGGTGGAGACAGGTAAGAGAAAACCATATTGTTCAAAACCTATCTCTTTAGATATTCACTCTGAACAGCAACTCCCTTGGGCTAAGTCATTTGTCACTATCAGACTCATAGAAAATGGAGGCACAGATTGAGATAAGCACTCCTCTTTGGAAACCAAAAAGTTTAGTATTGCAAACACACACATATCTCTGGTGTATAAATGGTTAATTAGAAAAATTGAGGTGATCTTCAGAAGACACAAATACCGGTTTGGTATTCTGCACTATAGATGGAATAAGGATGGGCCTCCCCACCAACTCAGAAGCCTATAGGCTGCACACCTAGGCACCCCACCTATTCATGCCACACACACTGCTGCCCAAGAACACCAGCAGGTCACCTCCTTATCACTTACTCCTCATCCTGGGGTTCCAGGCTGTTTGTGAATCTCTCCTGCTCCTACCTGTTCTCTCTGTCCTTCCTGTTGACAGTGACATTTAAAGTCGGCCTTAGTAAAGTACTTGTGCAGATGAAGTTTGCATTTGATTCCCCTAACTCGCCCTTGTTTATTTTTTTTTTCCACTTTAAACATTATCTCCCTCCCACTGCGAGGAATTTGGCACTCTCCTGCAATTCCAGCTGTCCAGTGAGCACCCAATGGCACCCAATCTGATCAACTGAGGCATTTGGGGTCTTCAAACATTTTAATTTTAAATAATGATTCTAATCACAGGAATAGATAAGGACTAGAGTTACAGGGGTGGGAGAAGTATGTGTGAACAGGTGGTATTTCCATTGCTCCTAAAACACAACATGAGTGATACATGCTTGGTGGAACAGGTACTTAGAGCACTCCCAATTCTGTGCAAAAATTTCTCTATACAGACTCAAATCAAGCCTGGAACTTCTAGCATTAGTTACTTAGTCATTAGGGGGAAAGACTCCAACTCCAGGAATCCTAATTTTAATTGCTATTTCCAGGAGAGAGGTAACTTATTAAGTCATTGTTATCATTCCTATCTCAAAATCGTTATCACCTCAGAAAAAACAGTCTGGCCAATTACCCAGCAAGGCTTTGCAGGAGTAAGTTATCAGCTAGGCAAACTCTGATGGAAATAAAGTGAAATATTAGCATGTGTTTACTGGCTGCTGGACTGGGCTGTATGGACCTGGGACTAAGAAGACAGTCCTGGGAGGGAACACTGCAGGGATCCCACTGATCTCTAAAAGGAAGAAGAGTTGGGGACAGTAACGAGGCATCTGTGTACGGGTGAGGTAGCTAGAACATGAGACTTTTCCTACAAAAGATATAGTTTAAGGTTTCACACTCACCCAGTAGCTAAACATGACAGGAACTGTGGAAAGGGCTTGCACCGTCACTCCTAGATGCAGATATAAAGAGGCAAAGCTGATGAGAGTAGTCTGGGCTCTCCTGCATTTCCCTGACCAAGAAGCCCAGCAAATTTCCATTAAACCCCCTTCTTCCCCTTCTTTTAGAAACCCTTTCCCAGGTCTCCCTCATCCCTTAGCCTCAGTTTCTAGGGGGAGAGGTAAAGGCTGTAAGAAAATGACATCATTCCAGAAAAACTGATTGATTCCAATTTCAAGGGTACTTTTTACCCTCTTTCTTATGAAGTTTTATTTAAGCAAGATACTCCCCCATCAATTCTTTCAGGACTTTTTATATTTCACTCACTCATGCATGATAGAGTATATTTCAAAACCACTTTCCTACTGCCCTTTTAATTTAATTTAACTGCTAAGCAAGCCTGATGGAGTCCCACTGTTTGGAATGCCCAGAATAGGACGCTGAGTTAACTTCAGAATCCAGTAAGTGGGAGGCTTACAATCTCGTCTTCAAGTTCCTGGGTTTGCAGTATCGGGAGAGATATGCTGCCAAACTGAAGGTGATCCTCTTTACCTCAATGCAGCCCACAAACAGGTCCTCTTTAACTCTACTGCAGTTCCTTTCTTCCACCCTGTCACCTCATATGCTGCTACTACCTGGTCCAAGCCATCAATGTCTTTTATCTGGACCACTGCAGAAGCCTCCAAGCTCATCACCTACCACCACTGTTATCCCCCCAAATTTTGTTTTCCACTCAGAAGTCAGTAATATGTTAAAATTTAGATAAAGTTACTGTCTTGCTTGAAACTTCTAAGGATGTGCTATTATACTTAGCACAAGTATGGACTTGAGCATGGTCTATAGGACCCCATACAATTCTTTCTAGGGCTCACATAGTTTTTTTATTGGTCTGTCTGTTCTTTGGAGGTTGTTCCTTCCCCAGGACCTTTGCAATGTTATTCTATCTGGAATGCTCTACGTTTGGCTCATCATCAGAGAATGGGCTCCTTTTTACCTTCAAGTCTTGGTTCAAATGTGAACTTAGAGAGAGAACAGCCATCCCCCAACTCCAGCTATTCTCCCATTATTCTGTTTCTTTCCTTTTAAAAATACTCTGTCTCTACTGTGCTAGTTTGTTTATTGGGTGCCTTCCTCTATTTGAATACAAACACCACATGAGTCTTTAACCAAACCATCTCCCTAGTGTCCTGGCAGTGCTTGTTATGTTGAACATCCCCAACAAATGAAAGCAGTGTTTAGTGGGTACTAGAGACTAAGAGTGTATTTAAATTCTTTGATACTATAAAACCAACAAATACCTTTCAGTTGTAAAATCTTTACATTTTACATATATACTTCCACATGTGTTACTCTATTTCATTTCTCCATCTTAATGATTATGTTACAGGGCAACCCTAATATAAAATGGGTTTGCCTGACTGGGTTCTCACCTGCGCGCTTGAACGGCACTTATAATGCCCCAACTGCAGGTACACACAACAAAGGTTAATAAAGGGTTTTATTTACAAGGGAAGGAGAAATAGCGTAGTGAATAACACAAGGGGAAGAGAGGGATACGGATCTGTAAATATCCTACCAGTTCCTTGGAGCTGGAACCCAACGGTGCGCTGGTGCGCTGAGAGCTGACTCCCAAGGAAAAAAGGAACCCCCAAGGCCCACGTGTCTGCTTTTATATTCAGCCTGGCTGCTCAACTCCACCCTCAAGTTCCAGTGATCCGCTCTTCAATAATGACCTTATGGGATTTGTAGTCCTTGGATCTTGTAGGTCTGGAATGGGGGTCGAAGTCCATAACCTATTTGTATAATCCATTCAGGAGGGTCTTTCCCCCTAACAATTAGATCTAAGGTCATGTGATTTAAAAGGGATGGTTTGAGACTCCTCTCCAACCATGCTTCTTCCCAGCACCCCAGTGGCCATCACTTGTTACCAACTGTCATGTTATATACTAAATTGAATTATTTGTGTGTTGGTTGGTTTGGGTACATATTCTTTGGTTTCTGGGAACTGGGAGGGCAAAAGAAAAATACAACCCAGTTACAGTTTATATTTTTTAAGAGCAGGTTTGACAGAATTGCAGTTGTTCCCTAGACTTGCTGGTTCATTAAAAGTTGGGAGGATAATTTATAAAAACAAATTTTTAGGATCTCCTTTGGAAGTTCTGATTTTCAAAGTGGAATACAGTGGATGAGGCCTGGAAAAAAAATTAGACAAGCACAGCAGGCGATTCTTATCCTGAGGGAGGTTTGGGAAAAGCTTTTGTGGTGGAATGAGAGCAATAAGTAATTACAATCCTAGCTGTCATTCACTAGCTGTGTGATGCTGAGCAAACCACTTAACCTGCTACCCCGCTAGGCATCACTAGGTACGACAATGCCTGCCATATGGAGATATCGAGAGAGGGTGAAATGTGAGTGGGTTTGTGAAATGCAGTCCTGCAACTACTCTTGGGGCAGCTTAGTCTCACACAAAGAGCCCTGAGCTCCTGTGCAACCCTCAGTAGACCTGGATATCTCATCAGTTCTGACCTTCCTGGTCTGTCCATAACCTGCTTCAATAGTAACTCAACCTAGTTGAGGCTTAGGAGAAGCTGACAGAAAAATAATCTCATTGTTACTGTGTTGATCTTTCTGAGCTTGTGTTGGATCTCATGATGACGTGACCCAGAAACTGCCAATTACATTTCCCTTTCCATGAGCATAGCATGGATTGCCATCTTCTGTGTTGAACCTTCATCATTTTATTTTTCCGTGTCCACAGAGGCAGTAGGATGTAGTTGTTAAGCTCTTATTAGCAGATGGTCTAGGTTCAAGTCCCAGTTCTGTCTCCAAAACACTGTGTGATCTTGGGGAAAATTGCTTAATCTCTGTTGTTCAGTTTGTTCATCTGAAAAACGGGCATAATAGTAGATGCTACTTCCTAAGGATGTTATAGGGACTAAGTGAGTTAATACATATTAGGTCCTGAGAACACTGCCAGGTGTTAAGTGTTATCAGTGAGGGTAAGTGATGACTGTCCTCTGAAGGATAATTATGGAATAAAACACACAACAAAACCCAAAGAGGACACACTTCAACTCATCTTCAGTCATGAGCAATGGTTCTGATACCAGTTATCTGAGTATTTCTGATAGTATTTTCTTTTAAAGGATGTATCCTGTTTGTGCTCCACAGTTAGAGCAAAACCTTGCTCTTTTCTGTATATATAGAAAGCTTGCCTTCTCTCCAGTTCTCCTCCCATCCTTATGTTTTTCTAGAATAGGGGCACATATATTCTCTGGAATCATCTACGGAGAATGCTTCAGGCTTTCTGCAAAATTCAGTTTGAAAGCCATTGAAATGTACTTTTAGTTATTGAAACAAAATCTGCAAAGCAATATTTGGCCAAAAGTATCCTATACCGAGTTCTAACATGCTAGAGACCACTTCCTCATTTTGGACTGATAGGTTAACTCGTTTTGTGCAGCCTTTGAATGAAACATCTCCTGTCATCTCTCTGTATATATTTGAATTTCTTACATGTTTGTTTTTGGTTAGGAAGGTGATGAGTCTAAGCTGCTCTTTTATTCGTGTGCATGAAATGTTTGTTTTCTGGTTTAAATCTAGATCAGTAATGCCAAAATTTAGACCGACAGTGTGGTAATGGCAAGTTCCCTATCATAGCTGTGAGCCTGGAGGCTGGGTGCTGGATGGTAATACATCAAAGCACAATATAGCCAGCATGCTCTATTTTAAATACTCTTTCAAATTCTTTTAAATTGTCGGGATTTGGTTTTTAGCATAAGATAAGGAACACAGGTAGTTCTTAGAAATTGCTAGTAATTCAGCTTTGAAACAAAAACTTCCCAGTTCTCTTATTTCAAATGTTTGGATTAGTTTCATTGTAGTGTATCCTGAGATTACATGATTAACATTCTCTTAAGTGTTTTTGTTTCCATCCCTTATGTGTTAGTGGGGACGTTCTGGGTACTGTGCATGGAAAGAAACTATAAATGAAATTGAATTCTAAATCCGACTAAACAAGCAATTGGCATTCTTAATCTGTGAATTCTAATTTTTACTGTTTTAATTGACTCTATAATAAGTAAATATATTTGAACATAAAAACTTCTAAATAATAAAATGTTTCTTTAACCTTTTTGATGATGTAGCATTCTACCTTAAAACAGGTTTTATATATAATTTTCAAAAAGTAATACATACTCTAAATGCCTTGTAGTGGAAGGTCCCATCCCATCCCTCTTGGTGAAATTGTAACATCCTAGCCTGAGGAACAAAAGGTAATCAGAAATTCCCATAACATATATGGGTGATTTGGTGGTGGGTGCACAATGGTGGTTATACCTGACAGAAAATCCTCATGCTACCTCAATTTAAAAAATGATCAAATTTATTAAAATTTCACATAAATCATATAAAGTGGTTAATGAACTTTAGGGGCAAGCATTACTTTTATATCCCAGGCAAACATTGTTAGAATTTTTCATCCTAAGTACCTGTTTGGTCCATTTCTCTAAGCCGGACTTCTGGATCCCAGCAGTTCTCTTGGACCACTCTGAAAACCTTTCCATCTTTCATCATCTTTGCTTCTCCCTGTGGCAGAAAACTCACATCAGCAAAAGGAGACTTCAGCTTGCTTAGATGAGTGTGCTTCACATGTGCTTTGGAAACCCATTTCTCCCCTAACATCTTTAGGTTTTTTTACTCAGTCCTACAGAAATAAAAATCTGCTCACCTGTATGAACCTAGCTTTTCACCATCTTGCCTTAATATTGGCCTGGACTTAAAAAGGATGTGCGAGACTCCCCGGTGGCACAGTGGGTTAAGCAGCGCACTATGAAGCAAACTGCAGCCACTACAACACGAGTTCAATCCCTGCCTCTGGCCAGGAAGGGAACCCATATGGTGAGGCAGACCTCTCCTGTCTTGCTTGCTGCTCCCCTCAGCAGTGTATTTCAGTCAGTTTGCCTGTTCTGCTCCCCGCTCTGTCTCTGGTGGATCCTCTCACCACCCACACCTCTGATCTGTACCCCAGCTCTTGTATGCATAAATAAATAAATCTTTTTTCTAAAAAAAAAAAAAAAAAGGGGTGTGCTCTGTGGGTGTCGTGGCTGGATGTGGATAGAACTAGGTCCTGGTCCAAGATGTTGTGGAAACATCACTGAAGATGGCAGGTTATCTTGCTAATTTGAACTGCTGGCAATAAAAACTCTAGATCCAAATTATTTCAGAATTACAAAGGAAGCTTGAGATAGGACATCTAGTACAATCCTCTTATTTTACAGAGAAGCAACAGGTGGAGAGTGAGAGTAAATGATTTGTGGAACAGAACAAAGCCCACTAATGTCAAATCTGCAGGAGACAGGCAATGAAGTAAAATAGTCCAGTGGCATGTATGAAATTTTGGTTCTGAGCTGCTGGCTCATACCAGGTATCATGCCTCCCTGTGTACACCACCTGTTAATATTCAGTGCAGGGGCCAAACTAAATGTCTGTATAAAATATGGCAGTGGTTTCTATTGGGCCTCCAAGTTAGAGATTCTTAAAGAAAAAGGAAAATGTTCTGAGACAGGCCCAGGAAATCAGCCTCGCCAGGTTCATTTTCCCACTCCCACTGTTTGAACATCTTTGAAGTAGGAATAATAATATGACTTACCTTATAGAGAGCTTATGAACATGAAATCGGATAATGTGGAGTACCTGACATGTGTTAGTTAGTATTAGTTATAATTGATGTCTGGTTACTTAAGGATGAAGTTGTTTCCTAATGTGTCCCGGCTTTGAGAGTATACTGTCTGGTGGTGGTTCAGGACTTCAAGATTGCCCTTGGGCTTTATGTGATAGCCAACTGGGCATGTGCTAACAAAAGACCTTGACCTCTGAGTGGTGGAATCCTCCTAATACTTGTTCTTCTTGCCCTTACATTTGGCCAACCAATGCTTGGTATTGAGTCAAGAGTAAGTGATGCAAAAAGACAAGGACAGTTGAATTTATTCTGCTAGTGATACCAGCAGTGACCACGTGCTGTGTCCATTGGCAGTGTCTTGGCAGCAGTGTCCAGTGTTCAGCTGGGAGGCAGCTGCTTGCTACCCGGGCTGTTCTATGATGTGGCCTTTGCTTTCATTTCAATTGCCTGACTTCCCTCAGTCCTGCACATTTTATGATTCCCTAGGTATTTTGTCATTCTTTAGGGTTTAATATGTTCAACAAATTCCCTTTCTGCTTAAAATATTGTTGACTCTGTTGCTTGCAACCAAAAATACCGATGATACTAACCAGACAAATAAGGTATAGGAACATATGCCTTTCCATTTGACAAAGAAATGAGTAGAAAGGGATCATGATTAAAGATAAAGAGTAAGAAAGCAAACTTTTATTTGGCATGTGAGAGATTTCTTATCTTTTGTTTGCTAATAGGAAAGCTTAAGCACCATAAAATAACCAGTATAACAGTGTGCTGAAGAGCAGTCTTAGCACTTTGACACACTTGGGTTTCATTGAATTTCTAGCAGTATAACTGGCTAAGTTATGGACCTTCTAAGTTTAAGCCTCACTTTTCCTATCTGTAAATGCCTGTGGCAACCAACATCCTAGGGACACTTTCTATATGTAAAAGAATTTTCACGTTATGATTAACCTTCCTGAGGGAGAATCCAGGATTCATTTTTCCAAGGGTACTTGGGAAGCTTGTAGCAAGGCTACTGACATGTGCTCCAGGTTTTGACAATTAGAGATCCCATGTGTAACTTTGATTTGGAATTGAGCACCATGATAAAGCAGAAACTCTACAGTACCCACCTTTTGGCAAGGATGTTGTCTGAGGCATCAGACATGGCTGTAGAAGAACTGGCAATGCTTTGGACTCCAATATCGGCAGCTCTGCCTGAGCCTCCTGTCTGTGCCCAGGAGCAGCAGCACTGTCTCTTTGCTAAAGTTGCCTCGCCAAGAATGACTGGTATTGTGCACATTGGCACAGCCTCTGAGCTTGACCTGGGGACCTCTTGAGAAGTCTGTGAGCTGCCATTCTAATGAAACTAAGTAGAGTGGACTCTATTGTTTGCAACTATGAACACTGAGTGATATAGAAGATTCAATAATATAATATTTGTAAAGAACTGAGCACCAGGTGAGAGAGCATGCACAATCAATGATTATCAACAACAAAGGCGGAAATTTGGTTTCTCCGGTAGGTGCATGAATAGCTTTGCTTTCAGAGAAAGCAGAGCATGTTCAAGTAGTATTAATCATTTAGTTCAGTTCTTGCCTTTACCAGTGACCCATGTGGTATGGTGGTGTAAAGCTTAGTTGGTATCAAGCTAGGATAAGAACCCATGTTTACAAAGCCATTTTCTAACCTACCAGTCTGATTTTGGTAATTGATATTTATCTTGTTAGACAAAGGTTAATTACTATAATTTCCTAAAATGTCTAATCTTGGGGTGGTGAGAGAATCAGACTCATTAAACTTTCCTCTCTGTATGCTGGAAGCATAGTAAGGAAGATGAGTGACAACAACTCTCAGTGGAACTCTCTGAGCCACCGAGCAGCTGTACTATAATAGCTTCCTAAATCTCTTGGTTTTATTCAGCTAGAATTTTGGGACCTGACAACCTCTGTGAAGAATCAATTCCAAATCTTTCTTGCTTTACACCTGGGAATCAGTATCCCTGCAGGGCTGCAAATATACTTCAGGGGTCAGCACTTGCTGCTGGGGCAAGGACTCAGAGGATCTCTTAGGTTCTGTTTTTAATACTGACCTCATTATCAACCAAGATCTTAAACTAAACCAAGAGCCAAGTAATTAGAGCTAACTACTCTTATTTACTCAACTCAGAAACAATTTTTTCTGAACTCTGAAAAGAAAAAATTTAAAGATTTATTCATGCTACCATCACTACACAGATAACCCATTTCAAATACTACCATAATATTTTCTAAAGCCATAGCGGCATGTTGTTAGAGAAATCCTGGCACTGGAGGGGTCAGGAGACTTGGATCCTATGTATAAACCACTTACCTAGCACCTTAAGAGTCTAGTTATAAGTTGAGATGTCTAAGTCCCTTTGCAGGATGGTGTAATATGCCACCCAGATCCCCCTTCAGGAATACAGGACATATTCTCCTGGTTTCTAGCAGTGCTGCCTTAGACAGCTGTTGGCTGTCAGCCCCTATGGGGACTGCCTTAGCTGAAGAAAACCACCTCCCTCAAGGCCTTGCTTCATTTTTAGGAGAGTTCATTTCTAATGACCGGCTGATATGGCAATAGAAAGATACTTTCCTCTGTACCCTCCTCTGTCAACTTTGGCCAACTCTGAAGGTTAGCTTTAGTGCTCCGGTAGGGAATGCTGAAGCCTCCACCAAACCTGGTGGAGTGTTTGAGTTCTGGGCGTCATGTATTTAATATCTCCATGCCTTAGTTCAGCTTCCTCTAAGAGGCCTTCTCTGATTCTCTGACTCCAGCCCCAAATCTTGGCCCCTTACCACACTGGTGCAAATGCAGTCCTAGTCTTCTCACACTGCGCTGTCTTACCCCTCACATTGTAACTGCATCTTCTCAGACTATAGGTCCTCCAGGACCCATTCTTAGTCATATCTATGTTATGGCTGGAATTTAAAAAATGTTCCATCCAAACTCCATGAGGGCATATGATGCCCCTGAAAATGAAGCTAGACCTGACCTCAGCTCCAGGCTCCCAACTCATGCTCAGGTCTCATTATTTGCAGAAAGCTTTGCCCCAAGCCTTCCTCTTCTTGCTTTTTTCCCTTTCAAACTCAGCCCTTAATAACAGTGGCTTCTTCTCCCCTTTGTCTCCAGTGTTTAATATCTCCAGCCTGTGCGCAAATCTAAACTGCTTCATTTATTTGGTTGGCCTTAATATACTGTAATAACCTGTGAAGAGGGCCAGGTCACTTCCTTGAGGCAGAGCAATAAATGCTAAAATTGGTTCTAGGATAAAAATAAAGATTTCTTAATGGCTTCTCAAATTTCAATTTGATCTTTCTAATGCTGAACTTTATTTATTTTTTTTAAGGATTTATTTATTTATTTATACACACAAGAGCTGGGGTACAGGCCAGAGTTCAGGACAGTGAGAGGATTCACCAGCGACAGAGTGGGGAGCAGAACAGGCAGACTGACTGAAACACGCTGCTAGGGGAGCAGTGGGCAGGCAGGAGAGGTCTGCTGTGCCATGTGGGTCCCCTCCCTGGCCGGCAGCAGGGATCAAACTCATGCTGCAGTAGCTGTGGTTTGCTTCACAGTGCGTTGATTAACCCACTGTGCCACCAGGGAGGCCCTCTAATGCTGACCTTTAAAGTAAACCCCATTTTCCCTTTAATTTTGAGAAATTTCAGCAGTGTTACCTGGCCCACCACATAGCTGATAGGAGGGCAGAAGAGTTGAGCTTCCTGGAGGTCTGTAGAAGGTCCTAGATATGTTCCTAGCTTGGGGAGAAACTTACCTTGCAATGGTGTTGGAGCTGCACCCAGCCTCCATAGCCGAATCTCTGCAGGTAGGAGAAGCAAAGTCAGAATTAGAGAGAAAAGCAGAGAGGACTGCAGTAGAGGGTATCCTTGGGAAAAGGATCTCGAGTTCCATTCATTCAAACATCACCTTCCCATTTTCTCCTAATGCCATATATTAATATTTCAGTTTAAGCCATTTTGCTTTGTTTTCTTAAATGTGTTTTTTTCAGGAAGAAAAATCTATATCATAGAAGTGCTAGGTCTACCTATTATACTAATCTAAAAGTAAGAATTAACATTAAAAGTATTTGTTCATGTAATAGCTAAAATCATTTCACAGACTACTAGCAGTACACTGAGCTGGGGTATTAAATATTAAAGACCACTACCACTCTAGAAAACATGCTCTGAGAACAAGGCTCTTCAAATTTTGGGTCACAGGCATGAGTGGATCATGAAATCTGTTTCTTGGATAGTGACCCAAATAGTCTGAAAACATAAAATTGTATGTAGTGTAGCAGATGCTGCTAGTGTCCCAGCCATATTCTCTCCTCTTAATACTTCTTGGCACACCAACCCCTTTTCAACTATTAGCACCACCATTTTTTTTTTTTAATGAGAGATTCTCTTTTGTCACTAAAACCAGCTTTAACCAAGCTCCTTTACCAGGTCAGACATACCAGGAATTAATGCCCCCTCCCTCTGCTAAACTGCTCTCAACCAATGAGTTGGTTTATTTGCATTTGTATATAAATACCCTAAAGACACTGGTTTCCCCAACCCTTGACCTATGGCTGGGATGATCACAGGGAGGCACACTTTATACACTTTCATGACTGCCTTCTTTTCTTGTATTGCTTCCCAATCTACTAGTGTTTCTGGGATTACCTTCAAAGTAAACTACTTGCATTTGAATCCTTATCTTAGGGTCTGCTTCCTGGAAAACTCAAGCTAAGAGAGTAAAGGAATAGACTGGAATAGAATGGAAAGATATGAGATGGAATGGAATGGAATAGAATAGAATGCCTCCCCTGTACTAATTATTAGTTTCCTGAGACTTTTGTTTTCATTATGTATATATGAATGCTTGTACTAACTCACACTATAAAATGTTTCTTCTTGGAAATCACGAATAGACATTTTTGAAAGTCTCTGCCTAAGAACACTGTGATACATAACTTGTGTAGTTCTATTCTTTAATTTATTCATTCCTCAAATCTTCATGGAGTCCCATTCATGAGCAGTCTTACTAAGACAAAGAATATAAAAGTGATGGACAGTTCTAGCCTTGAGAGATTGGGGCTGGGGTTGGCTGGTAATTGAAGGGCTGTGATTATGTGTAAGAAATACTGTGAGAGGGTGATGTACATGTTCTCTGGGAGCTTGGAGGAAGGTACTGACCCACAACATGGGTCAGGTGGTGTTGGGGAATGAGGTTGAAAAGTTTGGGGTCAGATGAGAAAGGCACTTGGGTGTTTAGGAATTTCATGTTCTAAAGCGGAGATTCTTAAAGTCAGAAAGGAAGGCATGGAGGTTGGAGACAGCAATGTGAAGATCTCATCACAGTTCTTGTCAGCAATGGTGGTAGATGAGTTGACAAACTTCCTAAGATTTGACTTAATCTATACTAACCTTATTCTACTTGTGAATAACATTTGTTCTGGAGTTCTATCTCTGACTAATCACGTTAACCTGGAAATCACCTCTCTCCTGCCAAGTGACATTAGAGAACCTGGTTTATTGGCCCTGCAAGAGGAGTTGTCAACCAGAGGCACCAAATTTCTCCTTTTCTTATGTCCCTCTTTTCTCCTTTAATGTATCCAGTGGTTGTACTTTCCTCTCTTTTATCCTAGACAAAACTACCCAGAGATATATACTGGATTAAAAAAAGTTTAAATTGGTTATATTTTAGTGAAAACTTAAACTCTTTCTAAAACTGGAAATTTGCCATTAAAATCTGACCTTTAATGTAGGAAAAAGGTTTTATTTCTTTCCTTCCTCTATTCCTTTCTTCCTCACTCTTTTATACTTTTTCTTAATACTCTAAGAAATTGTAACCCATAAGTTAGCAGGGTAGAGAAGTATTCCATTTGGGGAAGGGCAGAAGGGTAGAGGGAGGCAGAACAGATGGATCTTGGCATGTGTGACAGACCACTTAAAGATACTTGATTTTGTTGGAGTAACAACATCTTGAAGTCATTATGTGCAAAATGAAGCTAACAGTAGTTGTGACAAAGGGCTTTATGGAATTAACTGAGATAATATATGGAAATGTATATATACCAGATTTCACTTATAGAAAGGTCTTCATCAATATTAATAGTGACAGTGATGGTGATGCTGTGGCAGAGGTAGAAGTGATGATGGTGGTGGTGGTATTGGTAGGGAAGGTGGTGGTGGTAATGGCAGTGGTGGAGTGGTGAAGACTATGGCATTGAGTTTGGTGGCAGCACTGGTACCCATGATGTTGATGGTGGTGGAGGTGGCATCGTGGTGACAACTTACTCTATCCTTAAGTTGTGGAATAAAGCATGTCCTGGGGTCAGACACCAGGAGTGAGATGAAGGAAAGAGCCCTTTATCAATCTGTGTTCCGCCCTCCCCTTTCATGGAAAGTACACCATTTGAACACTGTACTTTTCATGGATCCCTGACCTGTTTGGGGCACCTTCATTCTACTGCAAGGCTGAGTATCACATAGTCCCTCATTCTCATCCTATATTCAGCCAATACTGGGGTCTGAAATCTATGATGCTGGAAGTGATTTTGGTCAAAGCGTATGGCAGGAGGCATAGACAGTGTGAAAGTTTTGTCTGACAGTGGCTGGCAACCAATTGGCATTTGGGGGCATGGCAAATTAAAACATCCAAGGGAATTCACTTCTTCATATAAGAGATGTGTTTCTGAATTTGGTAGAAAAAAGGTTGATGAATTGAATGACATTCTTAATGTCTTGGGAACTCATTTTCATGAGGTGAATAATGAACCTCCTGGGAGATGAAACTGTATCAGTCTCCTCAGAAATCTTGTTTAAAAGTCAAGTTACCCTAGGAGGAATATAAGGGAACCAAATAAGGATAAAGGAAAGGAATAAGAACAACAACAATAATAATAACAATAAAGACACAAAAACCAAAAATGAAAAGACAGGAAAAATTGAGGATACTTGGTGGGGAGAGGGGAGGGAGAGGGTTGAGGGAAGATGGGAGCACAGGGGACTGAGGTGATGCTGCACCAGTGATATGGTGATGGGGAATACATGGGGATTACAATTGATGTCAAATATATATAAATTAAAGGGAAAAAAATAAAGATGTTACTGAGACATAAAAAAAAGTCAAGTTAAATCTGGGAATTTGTTCCAACAATTTATAAGTCATCAGGTACAGTGATATCCTTGCTATTGAAAAAAAGGCATAAATTTATAATTTTACGTAAAGGCCAGGATTCTTACTCTATTTAAAATGAGAAAAATATCTGTGAGCTCTGCTATTAGGCATATTAAGCAATCAATAACATCTTGCTGAAGGAAAAAGCTGAAACCTAATTATTATTGTTTTTATGAATGATTTCAATGTGCGTATGAAACTGGTATGAAACAGCTGATATACTGGTTTCTTGGGCCACAATCTTCTGTTTGTAACAGATGAGAGTGTGTGTCCTTATTCATTAGAAACACCTTAATCAAGTGTGCCTTGAATTAATTTTCTTTCCACTTTGGATTTTTGTCCTCAAAGGACTTTAACTATAACTCTGACTACAATTATTAACAAGTGAAAGTGAGAAGTTTTCTCAAATCCCAGTTCTTTGTAATCATTAGTTAATCATCAACCCAGGCTGTTGATTCTGCTTTTCTGTCTCTCCATTGCATAAGGAGGTCAAGGTTATTGAGTTGTGTAAATTAATATTTAGTAAGGAAAGGCAGGTTAAAAAAAGATGTTAGTTCCTCCAAAGGGGCTTCATCTTCTGACATAAAAGTACTGTAGGCTTATTTTTTTTACTCTTTAACTGTAAGGTTTGAAAAATTGATGAGAAAAAATCATGACTAATATTTTGAAATAATATTTTACCCACTAAAAAAGTATTCAAAGATAAAGGAAAATCTGCTATAATAATAGAACTATATAAATACAAGGGACTGTCTGCTGAAAACTATTGCCATGTTAATACTCACTTCACTCTGTCCATATAGACTGGAAATTGGGAGAGAGGGAAAAGGATTCCATTACCATTTATGTCTTATTTTTCTTACTAAGTGGGAGGCACTTGAAAAACACAGAACTGTTTGCTGCTAGTTTTTTCATCACTGGCTTGCCTGCACTCAAATGGAAATTTCTACTGCATAACCTATCCAATTGTTTGACCCTGGGTTGGAAGCCTGTTTCCTGTGACCCTCTGATGAGCCCCCAGTGTGTTTACCTGTGTATGAATCAGAGAGCAGGCTGGTGTCTAGGGAGCAATGGGGAGGAGAGAGAAACATGGCTGACCCATAAAGCAGTGATATTCCTGGGCCAGTTCTTTGAAATTGAGAACAGAAAGTATAGTGGCAATTACAAGGGACTGGCAGTGGGAATATTGTTTAAGGCTACAAATTACAATTAGTAAATAAATAAGTTCTGCTGTTCTAATATACAGCATAGGGACTAGGGCCAATGATACTATATCTCAAAGTTGCTTAATATCTTAATTGTTCTCAACCCCCAAAAGAAACAATAACTATAAGATGTGATAAAGGTATTAATTAATGAGCGTATTAGTCATCATAGTACAGTATAAAATGTTTTAAACCAACACACTGATATCTCATACAGTGTTATATGTTAATTATAAAAATATATAAAAACATGATATTCTATTTTAAAAAGTGGAGATGGTGGTGGTGCTATGGAGAGGCTCCCATGGTGCCATGTAGCTCTGGGATTATAGGCTTATTTCTGAATCTCCAGTATCTCATCTGTAAAACAGGATTAAGGCTTCATAAGGTTTTCTGTAAATCTAATCATATATCTGTATATATTTGGATATGAGTGTATATTTTTGTATGTGAATGCATATATATCCCTGCAAGTATGAGGATTATGACCACTATCATCATTGTGTATTTTGTGTATCAGTTATCTGCTCAGGCCTGTGAATCTGCTAGATGAAAGCCAGGTTTGTTAGGACAAAACACCCTTTCCTTTTTTGAGGTGCTAGCTAGTAAATAGGGAGGGAAGTCGGGTAAAGAGCAAGCAGAACATGTGCATAGAAGGCTGAGCGCATACATTTATGCCTATAGCCTTCCTTGCTTTGCATTCCTCAGTTTCCTAAAAAGTTATAACAATGCCTTTAGGAGCCTGCATTACGTGGGGCACCTAGAAATTGTCAGCTCTCAGTAACTTGTTCTCTGCTTAAATTGGAGGCAGGTTTGGGAAGGGAGATTGGTAATGGGAGGTAAAGTTGTGGCACCGGATACTGGTTCAGAGTTTTCTCTCCTCAGCAAAGAAAAGTTAATTTTTCAGGCTACAATGGGTCTTCCAGGTTGAGAGGCTGAGGGCATGTGAAAGAGACCTTTGTACTTTGTGGTTTGTTTAGGAACAGCGGAACAGCTTCAGGTACCCACAGGGAATATCTCACAGGGTCCTAGGTTTAGTAGAAAGATGACCATTCTTCCCAAGGAGTCTGAGAGTATGTTCTCTAGAAACAAGCTTTTTTTTTTTATGGATGTTGGTTTACATCAATTGGGTGTTTCTGAAACTTGGATTTAAGTCTGAATCTTACACCAAGAATTGAACAAGAAGGGGTAGAATAGCCAGGCTCTTCCTTGTACAATATACCTTCCACCTGCTTGTAGGTGGAATTGAAAAACCCTCCACCATGATGAAAAACGTCTTAACTATGGCTGGTCTGCTCTTCCAGGGTCAAATCCTAGTTTGAACAAGGAAGTAGATGCCATAGAGTTTAGAGGCTCTGCTGCTATGACACTCTCTTGGAGGAGGGGTCATACCCGCTCCCTCATGTGAGAGTATAGGTGGGCAGGGTAGAGACCCCCATGGTAGTTTCCAAAGCATTTCCTGGGTGTTTGTTGAGACTCAAGGAGAAAACCTGTGATGATGAAGTTAACATAATTTTATGGCACTAGATAAAGGGCTGTTATAAAACAAAAAAATCCCTAAATTTAGATTTTTCTAAAACTCTCAGGAGTATAGTCTGTTCCTTCCACACTACCTATTAATTTATTAATTTAATCAGTGTATCATTCATCAGGCAAATATTGGTAAACACCATCAGTAGTAAGAAACTGAAAACAGCTTTCAAACCAACCAGACATATTTCCATGAAGTGCTTTTTGAATTAAAAAGCTGTGGTGCATTCCCTTCATAAAAGCACTAGCATTTAAAGTGGCATATAAACTTTAATAAGCTATGACTAGGAAAACAGCAAATTCCCCTGTAGGCATTTAGAATCCTTTCGTAGAGGTTAGTGTGATAGGTTTAGCTTTACTGTTAGCTATATTAGGGAATCCTTTCAAAGATAGGTCAGCATCATTTGTATTTTTTGATCTGTAATTGTGTGTACCACCCAAATTACCTAAAATACCAATGGACAAAGGAAAATGCTCGACTAACATTTCTTAAACAGATAGCTATGAGAGGAAAATAGTTTCATCTATTTGTACAATGAACCACATTTTAATAGAGTTCAGGTTACTTCAGTTTTAATCACTTGGGATGAAAAAGATGAAATATTATCAGTGGTGTGAAACTACAAAAGAAGGCAGAAGATTGGGTAAAACCTGATACCTAGTCTGAACAAAACTCATGTCAATTTTAAATTTCTTTCATGTTACCTGTTTTCCTCTTTCAGTATTCATTCAAAAGTTCTTAATGACAAGAGGAAATTTCCATCTTTAGAGAAACACAGAATATGCTCTTTGGAGACACTCATTGTGCAAAGACTTTATGTCATTTCCTCCAGGTTTGCCTTTTTTTTTTTTTTGGATGTTCCTGCTCCCTCATTCTTCATAACCAGGATTTACAGCTTAAAGAACATCAAAAAGGAAAGGTTTCAGACAGTATCCTAAAATAGATTAAGAAAAATTCCACAAAACCATCTCTTGGTGCTTTTCAAACTTATTTTAAACATTTTGGAAAGGAGACACGTTTTAGAAGTCGTGGAAACTTATCACATTCCATTTTTTAAGAGTCTCTTACTTGAAACTGTAACTTTAGGTTCTGTAGTTGGCACACATATTCCCTGCAACTGAATATGTGATTTAAATGGAAGTGAAACTGCCTGGATTAAATTGTCTGGAAATTTTAAAGTCTACTTCATTTGAAGGGGAAGAAAGGATTTGAAAAATCACTGCTTCTTTGACCCAATGTTCTTTCAAAATAAATATAAAAGTCATTTTAAAAGAAACTGGTATACCAGGTCTACCAAATAATTTTAAATGCCCCCCAAAGCTAGTTCCCAAAAGATGGTAAAAGTTTACAGATAGACATTGAAAAACCTTGGAGAATCTCCAGAAATAATTAAACAAATTAATCACCATTACCTTTTTTAGATCTGGCCATTCTTTTGGTAGAATATGACAATGGATGTCAATTTTCATCTTCACAGGATCAGAAGAGAAGTGTATGAGAAGAGAAGTTTTATTATCAAGAAATATCCATGAAAACCATGGAGTTAATTGATGTACTTAGAGCCTTTGTGGCTGCTTTCAGGCTCCGTCAGTATAGTCTCAGTCCATTGGAACTTCCTTACTAAAGTTCAAAGTTCTATTTATTTGTCAACTTGGGTTTGGTTCAACAACTCTTTGGTAATTAGGACTCTGAGCACAAAATTAAAAAAGAAAAAAAACAGGACTATGCTAAATCCTATGAGTTCAAAAGTATTGCAGGTTGCTTTTGACTTATAGCAGGTCCAAAATGGACTAGTATTTGTTTTTAAATACAATTTTAATGAAGTTATACATAGTTAAAAAAATCAAATAATACATGGTTAATAATCAGATAGTACAGAGGACTTAAAAGAATAACAGATCTCCGACTCATCTCTTCTTACTCTCCCTTTTTCTCCCCGGAAACAGCCAATTATACTGTTTTTACTTTTTGTTCAACTAGTTACCTCGTTATCTTTAAAAATATTTAGCATTTGGCTTCTTTATAAAAGTTTAGCATAGTGAAAGTTTTGGGGGGAAGTTTCATATTTACTTTTAATTCATAGAAAGAACTCATATGTCCTTTCCCCCATAAACTTTTCCATTCATTCATTCATCCATGTATGCATATATTTAATAAACATTTATTGAGAGCTATTAAGTACCAAGGATATAAGTTTGAATGAGAAATGAAATGATACATATGTTGCAAAAGATAATTGTACACAGCATGAGTGTAGGGGAAAGAAGAGAGTAGTCATTGTTGTCATAGCATTTTGGGAAGGGCTTCTACCAGAGCATGAAATGAGGCTTAAGGTCATGTCTCTAGAGAGAGACTGGAACAAAGCAGCCCTGTATTTTTATTTGTTTACCTTTTCCTAATTCCGGAGAACATAAAATTTTCCAGGGACCCAAGGTCCCTGGAAAAATCTTGAACCTACTTTGTGGTTCTCCTCTGTATTAGTTCATGTAACTAGGGTCTAGGTAAATAAATGTCTTTTTAACTATATTCTGGATAAATTATAACAAGCTCAACTAGATTCTAGAAAAACTACAGGAAACATACTTTTAAATCTGCTTACCTTGGGAAAAAAAGGAAATTCTTAAGATTCATTTTTCAAACAATTCAATGAACTAAAATCAAACGAATAAGCCTTCAACTACCATGAAGGCACATGTCAACACCCAGAGCAAGTAAAAACTCCTTTAGAGTGCTTTCTTTGGGCCACTAATTCCTTTGGGCAATTATTATTCATAACAGCCATAAGAGAGAGGAACTATTTTCAATATCCACTTCATAGAAGAGGAAACTAAAACACAGAGAAGTTAGGTAACTTGATCATGGTCACACAATAGTAAGTAACTAGAACTTGAGTTCAGCAGCAGGGAGTCAGAAACTTAGTACTTCTCAAACAAAACAAAACAAAACAAAAAAATATGGAAGAAAAAGAAGTATATTTTTTTTGAGAAGTACGATGCTAGGATACCTCCTGAAAATTATACCTCAAGGGGTACCAGGTTGAACATGCTCAACAAGATAAAAAGAGATTGCCTTTAAAATCCAGCAATTAGACTGAGCACACTTCTCACAGCAATGATGAAATGCAATGTTCAAAAAGCTAAGATATTAAAGGTTCAAAAGGCTGAAAATTGCATGTCTTATAAATTTTATTTTTAGCAATGAAGAAGTAAATATGTCTTAAGATAAAAAACTGTTTGTTACCAATAGACACTCACTTAAGGAATTTCAAATAATGTTCTCCAGAAAGGAGAAAATGTTTCCAGTAAGGTCTGAAATGTACGAAAACATAGGCAAACACACAGCACAAAATAAAATGGCAGAAATGACAAAATCCAGCCATATGTTATTCATAGAAACACATTTAAACTATATGTGTACACAAAATTTGAAACTAAAAAGGTAATATAAAACAAAAGAAACATATTCTAACCAAAAGAAAGCTATGATAGTTGGGTATCAAATAAGACACTAAAAATGAAAGGACTATTAGGACAAAAGAAGATCAGTATAAAATAATGAAAGATTCAACTAGCTAAAAAATTATAATAGAACTTTAGTTTAGAAATTTAGTATACCATGTTATAATAGAACTTTAGTTTAGAAATTTAGTATACCATGTTGCCTCAAAATATATTTTACACATATGTTGCAGACATATATTTCATAAATCTTCCAACATGTTTATTGATTACTGATAGGTAAATTAAAATTATCTGCAGGGAGCTGAAGAGGAAGGCCTCTATGCCAGAGAACCACCAATGAATGTCAGAAGCATTCTGCATGAGAAAGAGAACAATTTAAACTCTATCCTGACCTCAGAGTTCTAAGTCATCTTTTCAAAGTGTCAGTCAAGCAGCCACTTTTTTCTTCCCTTAGCATTTATTCCTGCTTCCTGCTTTGACCCTAAGCGGGTAGGAGATGAAGATCAGGAGAAGGAGACATACTAATTAGGAAGAGAAACTTACCTTCCAATGAAGATTGAAGAGATTCTTAAAATACTAGAAATTTTCACTTTTTCAGCTGATAAGGAGTTTGCAATTTAATGTAACCTTAAGCATTTTTACTACCTAAAAATGATTAGAAATGTCATGGAGGCTACATAGGTTTTCATCCAGAGGGAGGAAAACAACTACCTTCATCAAGCAATATTAAAGGAAAATTAAGTGGGAGTTTAAAAATGTTGCATATAGGACCATATCCGATGAATCCTGTGTGTTCAATGTATCTGTGATAGAAGAGAGCCATGCTTTTGGTTTTGCTTATAAAGACAGGCAAACATTTTTTGGTGAAGAGAGTTTACGGTGTCCTTATGAGCAGAGAACATATTTTCAGTTCCCTCTACAATAATAAGGAATGTAGATCAAAAAGAAAATTGTATAAGCTCTCATCTAATCTAAAATCAGTTGAACTATATATTGGACATTCCTTTGTGGCCTTGGGCCAGTTACATAGTCTCTCTATAAAATGAAAGTGATAATAGAACTGATCTTATAAAAATATTGTAAGCATTAACTTGAGTAATCTAAAACTATCAACACTGAATTATACTATAATATATTATCTAGTTATTTCTTAGTATACCATATACAAAGAGTGATATCTGTGCTTTTGTCACACTTATGCCCCCCTTTTTTGGATCATATAAGAAATCTGGGGTTGTGTGATCTAGGAATATGGGATGGGGACATGCCCACTGTGTTGGTCACCATGATTGCGTTTCTCTGTGGTCAGGATTGTGTGATCCACTTGAAGGTGGGCAGCTTCATTGATTGAAAAGGCCACGCCTGGAGACTCCCATTCCAAAGTGGAATTCTTTCCCCTGACATCTGCTTCTCTTTTTGTCTTTTCTGTCCAATGGTTGATGACCTATTTAAGTCAACTCTTCTCTTTCTACTTCTGTCTCTCTCCCAATAAATAACCAATCAATAAAGAATCAATTCTTTATTATTCTAATCCTATTACACCTGTTCCCTCTCCATTCTCACTTTTAGATTCTTATCACTTCTCTCCAGGATTGTTTAATCACCTACCAATGGTCCCTGATACCTGTCTTGGCCTATTGTAACCTACCCTCAGGACACACAGCCCATGTGATTGTTCTAAAACACAAAATGAGCACATTTTTTCAATGTCAACACTTTTTATGTTTTCTTTATGGTTTCTTTGACCTCTGAAAACTGAAGTGACCTCTCCCTGTCCTTTTTTTGCCAAGTGTATATCTAAACATTTAACTTAAATATCACTTCCTCTGTGAGGTCTCTCCTGACTACGCCTTTCCTGACATCTCCAAATGGGACCATCCTAATATTGAGACTGACTGAGTAGAAATTACCCTGAAAAAGCTGTGATTGATTTCAAATTTATGCTATCTTTTCCTGGCATCTACATTTTGGTACCCCAAAACCTCTTATTCTCTTTCTCCTCTTTACCAATACTTTCTATTTGGAGAGAAACTGGTTTCAGACTTTTGCATTTGAGTTTGAATTTGTGTTCACTGGGGTACTCTTAAATTAATGAATATTTTGACTAAACACCATGGGGCCAGAGACTATGTTTATCTTGTTGTTTCTTGCATACTCAGTGAAAAAGCAATTGAGTCAGTGGTTAATTTTTGTGTCCAACTTGACTAGGTCACTAATAATCAGGTATTTTATGGATCTATCTAGATGTTTCTGTGGAAGGCTTTTTTTTTTTTGGATTGGATTAACATTTTAATCAAAAGACTTTCAGTAAAGCAGATTACCATCCATGACAGTGGTCCTCTTCTAGTCATTTGAAGACTTTAGTATAAATAGAGCATTCTTCCTAGATGAAGATGGGATCTATTAGATCACCTTTGTGCTTGAATTGCAGCATCAACTCTTTCCTGGGTCTCCAGCATGCCAGCCAACCTGGAAAAATTTGGCCTTGTCATCCCCCACAATAACATAACTGGTTCCTTTAAGTAGTCCTCTCTCTTCTAGTCTCTAGATGCACACGTTATTGGTTTTTCCCACCCCCTCTGGGGAATGTTGACTAATATAACGCTTTATAAATGTTTCATAAATATTTGATGAACTAATTAATTGATCAACAAATAAGCATGAATAAGTGAAATAAAATATCTTTTTCAGGAGCATTTCTATCTAAGTCTCATGTGGAATTATCACATGAAAGAATTTGGCCTTTATTCAATATTGTGGAGCAACAGGTATCTTTTCCAATATTTTTGTGAGCTCGTTAGCGCCTTTTATTTTGGGAAATTTAGGTGTTCGAGGATAAAAACAGAAGGCAACTCTGTGATTTTGAAAAATCTCAGTCTCATCTTCAGAAGCTGATGGAAAGGCTCAGTAGTACCTAGGACTGAGATCAAATTTAGTTGATCTTAGTTGAGACACTAACACCTGACTAAATACAGACCTCCCAGACCAGACAAGAGGGGAGTCAGGCAGAGGAGAGAGTATGTTGACATTGTGGGTCCCTGAGAAAATATCCCTAAACCCCGCTTTCCTTGACCATGCATGGAGTGGGATGGAAGAACAACCCCTAGGTAGGCGGTGAGATCTTGATCTAGTAGAGGCGATCTGTGCTTGATTTGCAAGCCTGGGAAGATAGCAGGAAATGTGGTAGAATGTTGTACCTGACCAGGGAAGGCTTTACATAGTCAGGTAAAGAGTTCAAAGCTCATCAAGGCTGAGCAAGAAAGCAAGCAACCGAGTGATCCCAAAAGGAGGATAGAAGTAGTTGAAAACAAGTCAGTCATAAAGGGGCCTTCAGGTGAAGGATGAGGGAGGAGACAGCAGGCATCTGTGTGTGCTGATGATGGAAGGAAGATGTTTCTCCTGATGCCAAACCAGTTCCCACCTCTGCTTGCTAGCACCTAGGGCTACAAAAGAGAGTAAGAAGGCATCTGGGATGATGGTTTAGATCACAGACTATAGCTTTTAATTATCTATGAACCCATTTTACATGTGTAAAATAAGAGAACCATAGAATGTACTGTGGGCTATTGTAAAGATTAAATGAATAAAGACATTGGTGTCATGAAACAATGACTAATACAGAGTAAATGGTATTTAAAAGATAGCTGTTCTTTTTCATATTATTAGTATTATTGTCATATAGGCCCTCCAGAATTTAGACAAAACCTCAAGGAAAATGTATGGGTAAAAAAATATTTTGAGCTAACTGAGAGTAACTTTCTGCATAAGGCCTTATATTAACAGTTGAGAGGTATTATAGAAAAGTGGGGGAAATGACATTTTTCATACATTTTTACAATGACATACCTGAAAAATTTTGCAAACTCAATTAGGAATTCTAGATGTTATTATATGGGGTAGGGAGGTTTTAGGGGGAGAGGTTGGGATTGATAATCCCTCCATCTATAGGTCATATGCTAGTGGATATGAGCTACATAGGAAGCACGGAGCAGTGGACACCAGAATATAGATGGAGAGTTAACTCTTAAAAAGACAGGAAGTGATGGGAAGCAGAGTACAGGTAGAAGGGCAGTTTTGAAGGGGAGGGGATTCTCGCTCCTTTTGAGAGTGAAGGAAAAATGAAGGACAGCATGATGTGTTGATCTGAAGCAATCAAGAGCTGCTAGTCTCTATTGTCTTTTTTTTTAAGAAAGATTTATTTATTCACACATACAAGCACTGGGGTACAGGCCGGAGGTTGTTGGGGATGAGAGGATCCACCAGAGACAGAATGGGGAACACAACAGGCAGATTAACTGAAGTACACTGCCAAGGGGAGCAGTGGTCAGGGCAGGAGAGGTCTGCGGCACCATGTGGGTCACCTCCCCGGCGTAGACAGGGATGGAACTCATGGACAGGGATGGAACTCGTGCTGCGGTGGCTGTGGTTTACTTTATAGTGCATTGCTTAACCCATTGTGCCACCAGGGAGGCCCCCTTTATTGTCTTTTTGAGGATGGAAGTAAGGTCATCCACCGAGAAAGGGCTTGAGATTTAAAAAGAGAGGAAAGAAAGGAACATCTTTAAAGTGGTATTTGTGTTGCTTGCCAGGTAATAAACTGCTACATCAGGACTACAGTGTATTTGGATTATAAGAATATTTAATGAACAAACATTTGAAGACAGCAAAGAATTTCTTTTTTGGTCTAAGAAGAAATGCAGTAAGGTTTTATCATAGTACTGAGATTGGGGATGTTTTTTTATCTCTGTATTTTCAAAATATTTAATAACGAAGTTATAATACTCTGCTCTTTGGAAAAGTTTATAAATTATCATTGTTATTTTTTGTTTTTGCTTCTCCTCCAACCCCCCCATTCATCAGCACACTGCAAGTTTATTAAGGAAAGAGAAAAAAAAGGAAAAAGACACCTGCATAGACACAGATGGGCAGTCGTAAGACAAGAGCTACCTGTAAAATATATTTAAAAAAAAATTTGTGATGTGCCACTTTGTCACATTGTCGTGCTCCTCAAAAGTCACCATAGCCAACATCATCTTTGACTATGAAACTCAATGTTTTTTTTTCTCTAAGAAGTTTTTCATAGGTTAATCCAGTGTTCTCATCTCACTCTGATAACCTAGACCTGATAAAGTTTACCTGTTTATTTTAATGATTACATAGATAACTCCAGATTATATACATTCCACTCCATTTTTCCTGTATATTTTATTTTTTCTATTTTTTTTGTCTCCCTGACTCCCCAAACTATTTTTAAAATCAACCACAATAGGCAAAAATTACAATTCAGTTCGGGGTCTCCTCTGATTACATTAGTTTTTTGCCAGATCAGAGTAACCTAATAAGATTTTTATTTTTTTTCCTTTTCTTTCTTTTTTTTTTATTATTAGTTATATTTGACATCATTTGTAGTCCCCAGGGGGTACCCACCACCATTTCACCCGTGCACCATCACCTCAGTC